>CM041115.1:71009643-71219643 GCA_023079485.1 Archilochus colubris
GCCTATAAAGACACAGAAAGACACTGAAAAAAAAATTACTTTGTGCTTCCTCCACATCCACACCTCAGAAGTACCTGGAGACTGCAGCTGTGAAGCAAGGATGTGACAGCAAAATGCTCAAGCTCAGTGCTCTTTGTTGTTTTGGTTTTTTTTTTGCTTACAAGAATGGTTTTATTCATATTTCAATATGGTTGTATAGGTCAGTTGTTCTTTTTTTAAGTTCCATGCTAGAGTTGCAGGTTTTTGTTCTGTGTTCCCCCTGGTGATATATTGTGGAGGTTGAGGGGATATTTTCTATTTTTGGACACAGAGAAGGAAAAAAAAAGCCCAGCAAAGCTTATGACTCAGCTGGCTGCTGGAGGCTCAGAACTCCTGGGTTAGTCTTATGTAAGAATAATAAATCATTTTTAACTCCTCATCTGGAGGTCCTGAAGCTCTTGAGCACAGGAGGGGTCTTCACCTGGTGTATGAGGAGTCTGAAACACAGAGCATTTCACATTGCTTTGTCAGAATTAATGACAATTGAAAGTATTAAAGGCAAAAATCAGTAGAAAGGAGTGGGTAGTGAGCTTGAAAGAGAAAAAAAAAAAGGTTATTTCCTGTTTTTACAGTAGAAATTAAAAATGTGAAGCATAGATTTGCTGGGTAGATAGGATTTTAAGCTTAAGAGTTTTTATTTCAAGCATGAAGTGGTGAAGAAAAATGAGTGTAGAGCTGCAGCAGAGCTTGGCTGGGCCATGGATGTGCTGCTGCCAGCA
This sequence comes from Archilochus colubris, assembly GCA_023079485.1. Taxonomy (NCBI): domain Eukaryota; kingdom Metazoa; phylum Chordata; class Aves; order Apodiformes; family Trochilidae; genus Archilochus; species Archilochus colubris. Next base: position 71,010,402 of record CM041115.1, read on the forward strand.
GCCAGCTCAGCTCTCCAAGATGTGGGTTATGTATGCCTCATGCTCACTGCTTGTACAAAACTGACACACAAGTTGTGTGGATGTTTGTCTGCATTGCACAGAGCTTTTTAATGCTTTGAAAGCTTTCCCATCTTTTTTTTCTGCTAGAAGTTGGTTGGTTCCAGTAATTTAAGGCTGGGCAACAAATAAGAAATGTTATTATTATATAAATAACAATATTGTCTTTCTGTAAATGTTCTGTAGGCATTTAAGAGGAGGCTTAATGTGAATACAAATCTCTGCGTCCAACCAAGAGAAATATTTTGGCATTACATCTTTTAGTCAGCAGAAAACAGGGGTTTTACACAGAGAAGCCAGGCAGTGTGGAAATGCTATTTATTCACAGATGAATGCTTACAACTCTTAAACATTTGACTGAGTATCCCCAAAATGCACCAGCTGCAGATGTGCAGCATTTGGTAGATCCCAGTTCTTAGAAGAATTCTTACTTCTCAGTCTGTTTTTATTGCTGTTCTCCAGGATGGTTTTCTATGGAAATGTATTTACCTTAAAGCTGTTTAAAGCTGGCATTCAGAAAGGTGACAGAAAGTTGCTGGTGATGCTTGGTGAGTTGTGGGGTTTTTTTTTTTTTAGTGGAGAATTTCCCTATCAGTCATGGGTAATCAGGAATTGGGGCACCACTGAGTCTGAGGCTGATGAATAGCTTTGTAGGGTATAAATTAAAAATTGCTGTGGTATAGATATGAAAAACAAAACCACCACCAACAGCAACAAACTTCCTGAGTCCTTGGTTAGAGCTGGCTCTCAAAATTCCCTCTTGGAAAGGAATTTTTCCTGAATAATGAATTGCACATACAGCATAATTCCTGCTGTACCCATACCTGCTGCCCCAAGCTAGCAGTAGGTGTTACAGACTGCACCAAAAAACAGATTTTCCCACAAAACATCCTTCAGGTCTTGGTGTATTTGATTTGAGATGAGCTCTGGGGAGGGAGAGAAGCTGTTTTGTCAGGCATGTGCTGGAACTCCTGCCTGGTTTTCTTTTCCTAACACACCCTGACTACATGTACATGTTTTCAGATGGGGTATGTAAACTTTTTATACAAAATAATAATAATTACAACAATAATGATAGCAATGTCTCCCTCTCCTCTGTCTCATGTGATTATTTACCCATTTCCTGACCAGATTGGAGCATCGTGCTGGAATTAATTTATTATTATTTTTTTATTTTACTCTGAATGGCTGCAGCTGTAAACCTTGCTGTTAGTTAGATGTTTAAGTTTTTCCTCCAGTCTGAAGCAGCTTCAGAAATGTCCTTTTTGCCACCAAAGAGAGGTTCTCATCCTGAAGGGCTGCCCTTTGCCTGGGGGAAGGTTAGGATGCCCTGTGAAAGCAGGAATCTGCAGGAATCTGCCCAAGTCAGCTTAAATTTATCAAGGACTGGATGAAGTGCAAGATTGCTGTTCTGCCCAGAGGTAAAGGAACTGAAACTTTCCAGCAATGAAGTTCTTGGCTTTTGTCTCCTGCCTCCTCCCAGCTCTGCCCTGGGATGGGGTCTGAAAACCATCTGCCTGATCAGAAAATCCTTTAGGGTTGTTTTAATGTTTAATGAAAATCAAGTAATTTTCAAGCTTTATAAGAAAATCAAAAACTTTTCATTCCACAGTAGTTAAAAAAAAAAAATGGGGAGGGGAGAAGGGAGAGAAAGAGGGAGAGGGAAAGGGGGAGGAAAGGGAAGGAGAAAGAGGGGAAGGGAAGGGGGAAAAAGATAAGAGGAATGGAAACTTTTATTTAAGCAGGGAGAAGGAAAAAGATAAGAGATAAAAAGCGAGAAGAATTCTCAAGTTTTATTTTCTGTATCTATCAACTTTAAACAGTGTTTAAACTTTAACGTTTTGTTGTTTTTTTTTAAGGCAGTGTTACTCCAGTGCCAGTCTGAGCCACCCAAACCCTCACCAGCCTGAGCTGTCAGCATCTGCTCTGTGAGCTTCCCCTAAATCCCTTTCCCATCACAGAGCTGGTTACTGCAGGCCTGGATCTGTTCCCTGCTCTCCCAGCAGGATGTTCTGCAGTGGGTTCTGCACAGCCCCTGGCATCTCCTGTCCCACACAGCTTATTAAGAAAAATAGGAAAATCCTGAATTTATCCCTGCCACATAATCCTTAACAAAAACAACAACAAAAGAAGAGGGCAGCTCAGGTGAGTTGCTGTGAGATGATGAGACAGGAGATGGTGGCTTGGGCAGGAGGCTGCAGTGGCCACTCTGTGGAATCCCAGACTGGTTTGGGTTGGAAAGGACCCCAAACCTCACCCATTCCCAACCCCCTGCCATGCCCAGGGACCCCTCCCACAGCCCAGGGTGCTCCAAGCCCCATCCAAGGTCTCCATGAAAGCTTCCAGGGATGAGGCAACCATAATTAATGCTCCTTGACTTAATCAGCAAGGAATCATGGAAGGGTTTGGGTTGGAGGGGACCTTAAAGCTCCTCCAGTCCCACCTGGACAATCCAGGGACCCCTCCCCAGCCCAGGGTGCTCCAAGCCCCATCCAACCTTCAGCACTGCCAGGGATGGGGCAGCCACAGCTTCTGGGGGCAACCTGGGGCTCAGCACCCTCACCCCAAAGGATTCCTCCTCTCCATCTCCCCTCTCCCAGCTCCAAACCCTTCCCCCTCGCAGGGTCCCATCCCTCCAGGCCCTTGTCCCAAGTCCCTCCCCAGCTCTCCTGGAGCCCCTTCAGGCACTGGAAGGTGCTCTGAGGTTTCCCCAGAACCTTCTCTCTTTTCTTTTGCTTCTCTCTCCCCCTCTCCTTGGGGTGCTCTGCAGATCTGGTGGGGATCAGAGGTGGTTTTATAGAGCTCATGGCTCAGCCACAGCCCCCACATCCTGCAAGGTCTGTCCACAGGACTGATCTTGCCAGCAGGTAGGAAGAGGCTGAACTTCAGGACACCTGGGGAGGATTGAGCCTCTTGATAGTCAGTGCTCAACTAATTCCTGGTGGAGAACAGGGATAAAGATGTTTGAGGCAGCCTGGCACCCTGACCTGGAAAAGTATTCAATCCTGCAGATGGAAAAAACAAAACTTCTGGATTCTAGGAGTGAATGTGCTGGTTCTTGTCAGTGGTGGGGTGAGGAAGGCAGGAGCAGTGTTGGTGTGAGAGGTGGGAGTGGGGTGGGTTCAGTGCTCTGATCTTCCTTGAACTCCTCTTGTGATTGAGCTGCGCTGTTCTTGTTTCCTTTTTTTCCTTTTTTCATTTTTGCCCCGTGCTTCATCCTCCTCATTGGTGGCTTTGACCACCAAAGAGATGGATTTGACATCTGGTTGAACTGTGGCCATTCCTACAGATGCCACAAGGAATCTCCTGCCCACCCAAAATTCCCCCCTCTGCACACTGTTAGCAGCAGACCTCAAGCCTTCCTCCCAGTCAACTCAAACCTTTGCTGGTTTTGGTTGGTTTTTTTACATTTTTTGTATGCAGATTCATTTCACAACTCATGCTGAAGCCGTGTGTTGGACTGAGCAGACAACCCCTGAGTTGGCTGGTGGGGACCCCTCCTCCTCCCAACTTGTGTGAAGCTCACAGTGATGGCCACAGCTGAGGCCAGAAGGGAAGGGAAGTTGTTATTTTCTTCCTCTAACACACGAGGTAAAATGAGCTGGGAAAAGTCAGGTTTGTGCTCACCAGAATTAGTGAAATTTGTCTTCTTTGGTGGGGGAGAGTGTTTCCATATAAACCATGGAATGGTTTGGGTTGAAAAGGACCTTAAAGAGCTTCAAGCTCCAACCCCCTGCATGGGCAGGGACATCTCACACCAGCCCAGGTTGCTCAAGGCTCCATCCAGCCTGGAATGGTCCCTGGCTCCTGTTACAGCTTCCATCAGCTTGGAAGCAAAGGGGAGAGCAGAGATCTGGAAGAGGCATCGAGCCCAGAGATGCTTGGGAGGTCTGTGGGTCACAGTGCCTTCTCCTTTCCCCCTGAAACTGGAGAAGAAACAGAAGAAAGAAGAAACAAAACCAGGGTGTTTGCTCTGCATCAGGTCACCCCAGCCTCCCCACTCCTGGCTTTCCAGTGGCTCCCAGCTCCTGCCTCTCCAGAGCCACCCCTCATGGTTCATCCCTTCCAGGAGTTCCTGCTCTGCAGTGGCTGAGGCTTCATCATCAGCTCTGCAAAAACCCTGGAGGACATGGAGAGGTTCTCTGACCCACCTCAGCTTTTTTTGTTTGGTTTTTTTTTTTTTTTTTGAGATGCCAATGAAAGGGGAAAATCAAATTTCAGGTTTCCCATGATTAGCTGGACAAATTTAAATATGATCTCCCAGCTGCTTCCCATGGTGCTCACACCCTGGTGACTCCTGCACCTCACACACTTTGTCCAGGAGGTGATTTCTCACCCCTGATGTCCCTTGATGGAAATGGGGAGAAACCTGCCTGAAAAATCCCTTCAGGCCCTGCCTGGGTTGGTGGGGACAGAGGAACCTCTGAGGGTGGCATTGGCTTAGGAAAAAATGCTTATCAGCAGGAAAGGTGCTGGGTGTCAGGGGCAACATGGAAGAGCAGTAGTAAGAGTCTTCATCATCGTGGTCATCATCATTGTCATCATCATCATAACAATAATTACCATGGTGATAAGAGAAAACCCAAAGAATCGTTGTCATTGTCATCACCTTCACCATCACAACAGCAACAATAACAACAATAATGGTAACAGGAAACCCAAATAAACTCTTTTTAGCCCACAAGCACCCAGACCCCTGCCTGGCCAAGGGGACCACCAGGGTGCAAAGCCCCCTGTGCCAGACCCACACATGGTCACTTCTCAGCATCCCCCATGTCAAGGTTTGAGGCTTTATTGGCTGATTTAGTTAACAAGGATTTTTCCACCAAGACAGGATTGTCCTGGCCGTAGCTTCATCCCCACCCTAGGTTTCCACAGAGGGAGAAGCCTTGGGGAGCCTCAGGGCTCCCATCTCAGAAAGGAGCAGAGGGTTTTTCCTGCCTGTTTTCCCCAAGTGCTTCTCAGCTTTTATCTCAAGCTCCTCCTGATGAGCATGGTCACCAGGAGGTCGGTGCTGGCAGCAAGGGACCATCCACACATCCTCTGTGAATCATGTGAGACTCCAGTATTATTTGTGTGGGAATTGTTGCCCCTATTTTATTGTTCCTCTTAGCAGCACCTGGAATAAAACGCTTGAGAAAAGCAAGGGCCCGTTGTCTGATTTACTTATTTTTTTCATTTAATTTTATTTTTAACATTTTTACTGTTGCTAGCACAATTTATTGATCTGCAGTGGGGGCAGGGTGGGGTGAAGAAAGGAGGGGAACAACCCTAAGCAGCAAAAAAGAACCCAAACCCAAAGCACCTTCCCTTGGGTATGCTCTGGATGGGTGGTGGTGATGGAAGCAGTGTCTGAGCAGAGCAGCAGGAGGAGAGAACTGAGGTGCAGGCACCATTACTTGTTGGAAAATGGGTTATTTTAATGTGTTATCTGACACAGTGAGCAGAAACACCTCTTTATGGACAGTGGTTTGGGGGACCTGGAGATAAAATGCCAAATTTCTGGAAGGCACCTCTGATGTCCCACACAGCTGGGTGACCTCTGGGTGCATGAGGCTGGGGCACAGAATCATTTAGGTTGGAAAAGATCTATAAAGTCACCAAATCCATCCCTGCCCAGGCCAACACCACCCCATGTTCCTCATCCCCACATCTCCAGGGGTTGGGAACCTCTCCAGGGATGATGGGGACTCCAGCCCTGCCCTGACAAGTGTGAGGCAACATCATCACATCAACAGCCACTGGAAGGGTTGGACCCTTCAGGTCCCTTCCAACCTGGCATTTGATGATCCCATGAGGAGAAGGAGGCCACCATGGCCATCCCATGGTGCTGATCTGCTGGCAGAACCTCAGGGAAACACTTCCAGACCACCTCCCTCTTGCTTCTCTTCCACCACTTGTCTTGACCTTTCTCTCCTGACCTGCAAAGTCACCACTTTTTCCCATTCCCTGTCCTGCACTCAACCTGTGGTGGTTCCTAGCACAGCCTTGGGTTGGAGGAGCTTTATGAGCATTTTTGATTTCTACATTTTTCATCCTCTGTTGGGCTTTTTCAGCAGTTTTGGGAGGGCAAGGAAATTGTTATGACTGTTTTTATCTTATCTTTGCTGCCACCACTGCAAGTCCGTGAGAACTCACTCATCTTCTTTTCCCTGAAAGATTTACCTGGTGATTTTTTTACCACGTTGTGACAAAAGAAAAAAAAAAAAAAAAAGTGCTGCCACAAGTGATTTACTGTGGGAAGGGATGTGGGGATGGCTGCCAGGGCCTGACCCAGGCTGCCCAGGGCAGGGATGGAATCTCCATCATCCCTGGAAGGGTTTCAAACACATGGATGCTGTATTTCAAGAGATGGTTCAGCTGGCTGGTGGTGCTGACTGTTGGACTTGGTGATCTTAGAGGCCTTTTCCAACCTTAAGGTTTCCATGGAATTGGTCTCAGTCCCCTAGGAGAAGGAACAGGGATCATCTGCCAGTGTAGGAAAGGGCAGCTGAAGAGGCAGGATGAGCTGGAGATAAAAAGAAGGGAGAAGTTTATAGGACAACCCACAGAGGAGATACCCCTGGAGCTTCACCCCTCATCCCCAGGCCAAGACAGACCCAGAATCTCAGGACTGCAAAGTTAACATTTTATTGAACACAGTTTGGTGGATAACAGAGGGGCAACAACAGCTCAAGTGTTGGTGAACAAAGTGCCCCGAGGGCCGTTTCAGGTACAGAGTGTCTTGGAACAGTTTGTACAGAATTAAAGTTGGAGAAGTTGTGAAATACTCCCCAACTCAGAAAGGGTGATTCACAGTCCCGATTTCAAAGCCTTCATGTTCCCAAATGCTGCCCAAATTGCTTCATCCGTTTCATATCCTTCCCACATCAGGTACAGAAAGAGATGACAGCAAAGTTCTGGAAATAACAACACTTCCAAGAAGCCACAGGTCTTTGCACGGACCAACACTAAACACACCTAGAAAGACTGGTTGCAAGTTTAATATCTTAAAAAGCTAAAAAACGAGCCAGGTTACAATAGCAACACTTTAACACCAATTTCTGCTTAAAACCTGCTGATGTAACTTGCTTCCAACACTTATTTAAAATGTTTTACAGAGCACTTCCTAAAAGATTTGAAATTGTTTTTTTTTTCTAATGGACAAGGTGAAATGAAGACTTAAAAAAGCAGTCAAGTGAGCTGCTCCACGGGATACCTTAAAGCTTATCTACAATTTACAAAAAATAATTACTTTGGGCACAGCTCTTCTCCCTCAAATCCCATCAAGACTGGAAACCAGTCCTCCTGACCCATGTGTTTTTCAGCCAACTGGAAAATGCTATTGCCTCCCTTTTGGCCATGGTTGGTTGGGTTTTTTGTGTGTTTTTTTGTGGGTTTTTTTCCTTTTTTTTTTGGTTTTTTTTTGTTTTTTTTAAAAACTGTCATGACAGCCAGAGTTTCCACAAAGGAGATGGTACAGATGGTACAGAGTTGCCCTTCTCTACATCAATCATTATCTCAGGCTTTGTAGCAGTGTAACCTCAGCCCAGGTGTTCAATGGAGTGAGCAGGCCAGATTTACAGGAAAGGCAAAAAAAGAAAAAAAAAAAAGAAAAAAAAAAAAAAGAAAAAAAAAAATTAAAAAAACAGAGTCAGGGGCCCTGTTTCAACAAGCTCTTGAGATTTGCTGAGCAGGAACATCAGCACCAGGGGGGGGATAGCAGGAGATATGCAGATTCTGCAGCTCTGTTTGGCAACGTAGGCTGCTGGGTGCAGATGCAAGAGATGCCCCAAGCAAGGAGGCAAAACCACCAAGTGAAGGGTTTTGTACAACAGCTCTGTCAGGTCTGGTGGTGATGACATCCAAGCTCCAGCTGCAACACACACAGAGCCTGTAAACCAGAAAATGCAGACGGAGACAGGGGGAATGGTGAGGAGGGATTTGGGGGGGGGGGGTTGGTTGTTAATGAACTGCACTGGGTCTCAGTTACACAGTGATTGCACCAGGGATGATGGCAAGACACCAGGGTGGGTGTAGCAGCATTGTGTGTCCCACCACAGCTGCCAACGTCAGAGAATGGCATGTGGTTTGAGATAAAAAGCTGCCAAAACGGGTCCCTGACGTCAGGAGCTTCACATTGTTTTGATCTGAAAAGTTTTCTGTGGTTTTGTGTTGTGTTTTTTTCTTTTGCTTCCAGAGGTGGAAAGCCAAGCTCTCCAGCAGAACTGGAGCATCACCACCTGCTCAGGACCCAGCTCAGCCCTTCAGGGCAGCTCTTCCCTTGGCTGCTGGAAATGGAGGGGTTGGAAAAACCAACAGTATTGACCCAAAGGGACCCAAAGTCAACTTGGGCTCAAGTAATCCCCACAAAAACTGCTGCCATGCAGCAGGGAGGGAGGCGTGGTGCCTGCTGTTCCACCTCCACAGTGATCATCCCCTTGGAACCCACAAATTTAAGGCAAAAATATTAAAATTGCTCCCCATTAACCTTAATGCACGTTTTTTTCTTCTGGCAGCTGGACTTTTTAATTTTTTTTTTTATTTTTTTTTCTGGTTTACAGGGGTAACACCAAGAGTTTTGATGTGGTGCTGGAGATAAAGTCTAAACTACCACGATTTTGGCAAAAGTTCCAAAGTCAGTTTTGTAAACATAATGCTTCCCTTTTCAACTGGCAGCATTTTGTAAAGAGAAACACAGTAAGACACACAAAGATTTTGCTCAATTTTGACCTAATAACCTGTGTTTTCACATGATAAAGTGAAGCAATGGTTTACACCAAAACAAACGAAAAAAACCTGCATGAAATGAAAGTTTGTGCTGTCTTGTGATCACAGTATTTTTTTATAGTTAAATACATCTGTTCTTTGTCCTTTTCCTGGCATCCAGGAGAAAAAACAAATCTTTAAATATACATTACATAGAGGCAATAGCTTCTTTGCATATCTCTCTTCAAAAATACTTTATAGCAGTACATAAATAGTTCACCTACATGTTTAGTTTTAATAATCTTGCCTGAAAACTATATGTCTCATCTTTGCAAAGTTATCATCAATTTCCCCAATATTATTAAAGCTGACAAACTATTGAAATGGAAATGCTCTCACCTTCCACAATAGAAGTAGCAATTTTTTAAGGAAAAAAAAAAAAAAAAGAAAAAAAAAAAAGAAAAAACAAAAAAATTAAAAATAAGCCCAAGAGCAACACTCATCAGTTGTTTTAACCTGAGCGTTTGGCCTACTTCAGAGTAGCAGCTTTATTGTTTTGTTTGTTTTTATCCCCATCAGAGATGCTCACCAGGCACACATCCTGACACACACACACGTACACAGAGCACAACCACACACTTCCAGACACTGGTAGGCCACGTAGTCCCCATAGCATCCTTCCCAGGTGCTCCAGCAGAGTGGGAAGGGGTGTAGCTAACAATTTAACTACACAAAATACACAAGCAAACACCTTAAGGCAACCACTGCAGTGGGGGGTTTAAGTTGCAGGGGTGAGTTTCTGTTATAATAAATTGGGCTGTACACAGCTCGTACACCTCTCTCTTGAACCCTCCAAAACAAAGTGATTTTTTTTCCTTTTTTTTTTTTTTTTTTTTTTTTTTTTTTTTTTTGTGGTTTTTTTTTGTCTTTTGTGCAAATTTCTAAACCTTCTACCACTTAAGGCAAAGAGTTTGCATTAACAAGAAAGGTCAGAAAACAGCCTTATATTTATCCAAAGGCATTTCAAGTTTGCTACAAGTTTTTTTTTTTTTTTTCTTAAAATGTGCACGATTTCACTGTAGAGGTAACTGGGTACCCAGCATCTACTGGTAAAATTATTTCAATGGACAAATATAAGTTTTGAAGAAAAGAAGGGACCAGAAAAAGCAGCTTCAAATACGCATATGAACAACATCAGTGACAACAAAAGTTGATAACTTAGGTCTGCTAATACTGAAACTTCTGTAATCCAAAGGTCTGATACTAATTCTTAGGACCTTAGAGCAACCAATGTTGATTTTTTTTTCAATAAATAAAGCTTCAGTTCATTCACACGTCGTGGTGGGAGCAGAATTCCAGTGCCAGGGCTCTCCTTGCTCTTCGTCAAACTCCACTATCAGCTTCTTAATGTGAGACAGCTTGCCGTGGAGATATTCACATCTGCATTTCTCTTCATGGTAGCTGGGGTTGGACTGTAAAGATAAAAGGACAGAAATAAAACCAGGGCACTAAAGGTTTTCTGTAGAATGCAGTATTTCACCTCCTTTAATTAAAAGCAGCCTCGAGGCAACCTCGGTGATCACTGCCTCCCACAAACTGGTGCCACACATACCTCTTTAACCTTTCTGTACTCTTCTAAGACTTCCTCCTGAAGCATCTTCAAGGAAAAAAAAAGATAAATTTCCATTTAGACAGTATGAAAAACACCCTGCTTCCAGAAAATTCAAGCTTATGTAAGATCCTAAAAATACACTCGGTTCCACTCTTCTCCACCACCTTCCTGCAGTGCAAAAAAAATCCTGAGCCCTGATACCAGACAGTGTCTACAATTCAACCTGCAAATAGGCAAAAAAATGAGGATGTGTTTGAAGATTCCCTTTGAGAAGCTGCTCACAGGCAGCTCAAACAAGTGGAGTCTGACAGATGAACAGGTTTTTTGCAGGGTTTTGTCAAGCTTCAAAAAAATCGAATCTTGTAGGAAATTTCTGCAGGGTTTCCCTTTGTCTGCCTGACTGGGGAACCAGCAGAAGAGGGGATTTGAAAATACATTAAATTACAAACCATTAAAATCAAATCATTAAAATACAAACACATTCTCAATCTGCCCAAAAACTAAACGAAAGCCAACCAAAAACCCTCAGCGTGCACACAAGAATTAAAGAATTCTGACACTGAACATGGGGAATTTGTGTGTCCAAAGCAGGAAAGTCCAGGCTGGAAAGCCACAAGATCAGGTTCTGAACACCTCTGGGACCAGACCAGCCAGCTGGAGGATGAGCAAGTGGTGGCTGTAGGTTGGTCTGAGTGTGTGGAAAGCTTTGGGATGTTGGGCAGTGGTTCCAGAGCTGGCATCCCCTGGTCCTGCTGGGGTGGTCATCCCATTGCTGGGCATCCCAGCCATGCCACCCAGGACACACCAGACCTGATGAAGTGCTTTAAAACCACACTGGTATAATTTCATAGATTATTATAGACATAAATAATTATTATAAGTTATAAATTATTATAATAAGTTATAAATTATTATAATCCCAGACACCAAAGAGCCTGCCTGGACTGACACTGTGGACTTCCCCAAGGGATCAGAGGAAGATGAGGCACCACCTCCACGGGTTTACCCTTTTTCTCTCTTTTTTTTTTTTTTTCTTTTTTTGTACCTGATATTCTTTGGACCCTGGTGAAAGCAGCTTCCTCTGCTGATCCAGCTCCATGAACCTCCTGTTGACACTCTCTATCCGAGCATGCAGGCTCCTGTACTCATCATACTCTGCATTGAAATCCTCCTTGTAGCGCTGGCGCTGCTCCCACAGGGAGATGGGGATGTATTTTCTGGGGAAAAAACACCAGAAATCTCACACCCAGGGCATGTCAAGCACCTCAGCTCTAAGCCACTGAACTACCAGGAAATACCTGTTCTCAGGGAATGTTTTTATAGAAATCTACTTTTGTTTTTTTTGGGGCAGGACAGCAGTTGGCTGGTGTTTTAGAGTTTTTATTCAGAAGCTGCACAAAAAAAACCCCCAGTAGCATACTTAGAAAACACCAGCAATCCTTCAAAAGAAGTACCAATAAAGACATCAGCAGAGAAACTACTAGATACTCTCTGCTGAATGAACAGATAAACTGATATTTACTGCTGAAAATCAATATTCGTAACAGCTTATGGAAGGGACTGTGTTTATGGGGTTGGATGCAGTTTGGGGTTTTGGGTAGGTTTGTGCCTATCTAACAGCAAAAGCATCTTTAATGATAAAATTTGGTTATTTTAGTGAATGCCAGTCCTGTTTTTGGGCATTCCACGAAGGCAGCTGCAACACTGAGCAAAAATGGGCTGGGGAGAAGAACTGAAACTAAATAAAAACCTCAGGAGGGCAAAACCTGCATAACACTCAAACCCACTGATGCCACTAACAAGGTCTTCATTTCCCTCTCCCCCTGATCTGCACGGAGGGTTTGACCTCCACATGAGGACAAATCATTAAAACCCCCACTTAGATTAATTTTAACAAGCAGTGAAAATTCAGGGAGCTCAGTGTCTGCAGCAACCCAGACAACAAGTGTGTGAGGAGGGGAGAAATGAGAGGAGAAGTGAGGAGAAAGGTGCATCTCTGGTGTTTTTCTAGATTTTGCTCCATCTCCTGCTCCTCCAGCCTCATTTTTACGTCAAGATGGAAAAAAAAAAAACATCTTTATGCTGAAGCTGTGGTTACACTCATGAACGATGCATCACTTAGAGACAGCACCAGGAGGATGGAATAAACTAGCAAAGTCCTTTAAATTGCATCAGATCCAGGTGCTCTCAGATTTCAGACTTTTTGCAATAATCAGGCAGATGTCTGAAACAGCACGACCTGATTTTTTTTTTCCAGGAAACCATGGCCAGCAGATTATTTGAGAGATTGTTCCAGAACTTGCTCCTTTCACAGAGAATTTCTCCCTGAAGTTTCTACCCCCAGTCACAATTTAACTTCAACTAAACCTTGCATGAAAGCTTTCTTTTAATTATTATTATGTATATTTTATTTTGCTTGTTTAGATGGTTTTTAACTCTCAATTACAGCTTTTGGCATCCAAGTTTCATATTAGATTACATTATAAATCTCTGTATCTTGCTCCTTGGCATCACTGCCCACAGCTGACTGGGAAGCAGACAGTGAAAAGATCAATCTGTCTGTTTTTCACCCAGAAGGAGCTGGGAATTTAATGCTGGTTTGGGCTCTCAGCCTAATACATCAAAGAAAAGAAAAATCCTCCTGAAAGAAAGATTTTAGTATTCTAAAAGAAGTATTTAGACAACCAAATCATTCTGCTATTAGAGCTATTCTATTTTATATGAACATCTTTAATGCTTGTCACAGATTAATTTTTTTTTTTGGTTTTTTTTATGTACTAGGTTAATTTTAACAGCTGGGAATGTTGATCTGATGTGTGAGGAGCTAAAAATGAAAGGTGCTGGGAAGCCCTTCTGCAACCCTACAGACTACAACATGTCAGTCCTTGTTGATATTCACATTTTTATCATGGTTTGTGGCCAAAATCAGGCAGCAAAAGGTTAAAATCTGAACTAGAGTTTTTCTGTTTCCTCCTGCTCTTTGGTCTGCAGCTCCGTGTGAAACTGGATGTTCTGCTGTAGCTTCAAGCAACTCGGTGGCCATTTCATATCAAAGCTTCAAATTTAACTTTGATGGTTAACTCCTGTTAAATTATAGTGAAGTTTTGTAAATCTGGGCTTTAAAGTCTGCTTTAAACTCTTGCCACCTTCCCACCTCTCTGGCTTGGACACACTAAGCAGAGAAAACACACAGAAGTTGTTCATATTTATATATTCCATCATTTAGACTTTTGCTTCCCTCCTGCATGGCCTCACCTCTGGAAACAGTATATGCTCATAACTGGTTTTTTTAACTGTATTCTTGAAGAAGAATTAAATTAAATGATCTTCTCCCAACCTATGTTAAAAAAAAAATATTTCTACCATTTCTTTTCCCCTGCCAGAATCGAGGGGCAAACTCAGAGTTGAAGATCTGCAGGTGCTGAAATAAGGCAGCTGAACTACTTAATGAAACTCTGAATTAATTAATTATGTTTTGGTAAATTTTCAACTTAAATAATTGTCACTTTACTTACGTTAAGTAGTCTGGTTGTTCCTCTGATGAAGGAGACTCTTTGGAGGCAGTGCAGGGCTTTTTGGCTCCTGCAGAAAACAAAGTTAAAAAGACACTTGAAAAAAGACAGGTTTTTAATAAAAACAAACAATACCAACCCGACGGACCCGACAAAATCCTCTAGAGCCTTCTTCTCCCTGCAGATGACTTTTACAGAGATTCTAACTTAATTATAGGGCTCAAATGACCTTCTCCACAGCAGGCAGCACTGGGCTGTGGCAGGAGGGCACTAATACTTTATGCCACAGGTTCTGTGCTACCCCAACATTAACCCAAGGTCAACTTTTAATTATTTGAAGACATGATGTGAATTTTCTGCAGAGAAATAAATTCAGGTTGTGCAGCAAGAGATGCAGGGGCACAAAAGGAGGCAGCTCGATACACACACACATATATAAATACATATATAAATATATATATATATACACATATATATAAAAATGTGTATATATATATCTACACAATATATAAGTATTGTGTAGATATATATTTATATATATCTAAGTAGATATATATATAAATATATATCTACACAAACACAAACATATATACATGTGTGTATATATATATATGTATGTATTATATATGTATATATTATATATTTAAAATATATCAACATCCAGTGAGAAATAGAGTGAGCTGAAGTTCTTTCCATGCCATGTTTTTATGCAATTCTTTCCATGCCATGTTTTTATCCCTGCCAATTACAGGTACTCAGTTATATTTAATTCCAGCCCCTCTCCTATGCCAGGTCGCTGGTGTTGAGGTCTCAGTAACCTGCAACAAAGATCTGCTCCAATTCATTAACGTGGCACTACTGGGTCTGGGAGTTATTTGCACTTGTAAACTGCTCTTTTGCTCTTGTAAATGGGGTTATGAAAGCAAGGCACGATTAATCTCTAATCCTGTTCTGAGGGAGCATTTCAAGAGCCCCCCTATCTTTCTGATAAAGAAAAAGGAGAGGCAAGAGTGAAGGAAAAGCAAGCTGGGGCAGGGAGAAACACTCAGTACCTTGGTAATCTCCCCCTGCTTTTCATTTGGGTTTTGTGGTGAGCTTAACAAGCACACAATCATCTATATTCATGATTATCATACTTCACCACTGTTTAAACACAGTTTCTGCTGAGACTCAGCCATTCTTGACAACCTCTAAGCTCTCCGGGGTTTAAGTAATGGGGGAAGAAAAGAGCTAAAAGAGCTGTCATGCAAGGTACTACTTGATTCCTGTGCTTTTAATACAAAAATTACTGTGTGATACAGCAGGTGTATGATAAGAAGTGCAGAACTGGTAGCAAAACTTGAGAGAAACACAAATAACCATGTTCACAGTCAACAGTGCCTGCAATACCACTTCTGTGAACAGCTTTGCTGCAGGCATTTCATTTCCAAGAACTCAGAAGCATTTGTTGGCATGGCACAGTCTATTTGGAGGCTTTAATTTAAGAACTAATTTGTAATTCAGATCTTCCCTTCCCTAGCTTGGAGTCAGGACCTGATGGGCCCCGACCAACTCAGGATTATTCTGTGACTCCATGAACTACTCAGAACCTTGTTCCTGCCTTCTGGAGGAAGATGCTCACCTGCTTTAAAAATTCAAACACAGGTATTTTCAAAGCAACCCCAAGCCCTGTGGGCACTGTGCAGGGTGTCCAGGGTAGAGGTGAGACCATCTCAAAGCACAGCTCAGATGGAGAGGAGCTCACAGCACAGTTAAACCAGAATGACAGGAACCCACGTGCCTGTTTCTGTGTGCTTCAGACTTGCCATGGACAGGCAGTGTTTGGTGAACCACAGTGATGGAAATCAAGAAAAACAAATAAAAAAAAATCCATTCCTTTTGTTTCTCTAGTATCTAGCTCTTCCTAATAACTGGTTTCTGCCCCAAAGTAATCAATCTAAAACTTCTTCAATGTAATGTTTTTTTTTCTACAAGGTGAGAATTCTTTAAGATAAAACCTAATTTTAGCTGAGGTTCCAGCAGAACAAGCCCAGCTTCTTTTTTTCTCTTTATTTGAGGTTCTTTTGCTGGTTTTGTTTGTTTGTTTTGCATTTTCTTGTTTGTTTTTATTTTTAAGCATTAGAATGTAAAACAATGGAAGGGGGAAAAAAGGATTCTTCATGACAATGGAATGGAGATCATGGCGCTGCAATTAATTACACTTAATTAATACACTGTAAGTGAAAAAAACAGACCATTTGTGTTTCCATCCCCTGGACCTGCCCACACAATAGGAAGAGCAGTGCATTATTAATACCTTCAGACGAATCCGAAGGGGAGGCTTTATTCAGCTTGTCAATTTCTTCTTTTCTGAGGCTTTTCTCCTCCTCGCTTACACTTGAAGTGTCCTGTGGTTTGTTTTTCTCCTCCTTATGCTCCTTCACCTTCTTGGGCTGTTGGTTGCCCATGAGCTTGGGAGATTTCCCCTTCCCCACGTTGGGCGTCGGGATCCTCAGCGCAGTCCGGGAGGTGCCTGTTGGATTCCGGTCCTGGGAGCTGCTCCTCTGGTTTTGGGTGAGGCTACACTGAGGCACCTCTTGCATCCCCTTCCCCTCGGGGGTCCTGGGGGAGCTGGAAGGCTGGAGGCTGGAGGAGGGAAGGGGTGTGGGGTGATGGGGTGGAGGAGGAGGCGGCGGGCGGGCGGCTGCGGCGGGCGGGCGAGGGGCAGCAAAGGGGCCACGGAGCAGGTGGTGGATTTGGTTGGCCATGTGAGAGATCCTCTGCCTCTTGTTCATCAGAGGATCAGTGAACACGGGGTTCAGAGGTCTTTTCTGCAATAATAATAATAATGACAATGAAAAGGATAGTTTTACATCATCAGAATTCGGTCCTGTTCCAAAAGCGTGAGCGCTGCTAAACGGGCAGCTGCCAAAAACCACATCTTTCTCACCTAAAAAAAAGATGTCAAACAAGCAGTACTGCAGTCAATATGTGGTTTTAACACAAAAGGACAATTTTCTACCCTGAGGACAGTCAGACATGGGAATGGTGTCCCAGGGGAAGGGGTGGATTCCCCAATTTTCAAAGTTTTAAGTCTCCATTGAACAGGGTGCTGGGACATCTCACAGCAATAGAATTAAAGGGTGGGACCAGATGATCCCTGAGGTCCCTTCCAACCTGACATGCTGTAATTCCAAGATCTATTCCATTGCTAGTTCCTAATCTTCCAATTTAGCAAGTTTCTCTTAAAAAATAAAAATAATACAGCTAAAAGGTTTTGGGAGAGAGAGAGAGAGAGATGCTCTCTGCAGCAGCTCTACCAAAGGCTTCACCCCCACGAGGAGCTCAGGTGGGTGTTTAGGAACCAACTTCTCTGTCTAAGGACCTGCAACTGGGAGAAAGTTATGGAAAAACAGGAGTTTGCCTCCCCCCTCTTCTGTTAAAACATAAATATCTCAGTGGTGGAAGACTTCCCATGCTCCCTGTCTCACTGCTGTTCCATGCACAAACTGAAATGCAGCTGTAGACACAGAAAGTATCCAAATCTTCCTTCGTTTGTCCTTATTCTAGGCTTTTCTAAGCTTTCTGCTTGGACGAGGATGTTTGTGCATATTTTGTGTATCACAACCACCACAGAACAAAGAACCTTGAACTCATGCAATCACACAACAAAACTATACACATGGCCTTTGCACACCACAGTAAAACCACCCCCAGGCAAAACAAAATATTTTAAGTATTTAACCACAAAAGTTCAGGGTTTTGCACCAGTAAGGAGTAACCAAGAAGGTCAGCAGGCAAGCTGAAACTCCACAGAGAAGTTTGGGTTTCTGCAAGGTCAGTCTCCTAGAGAT
Source organism: Archilochus colubris (assembly GCA_023079485.1). Taxonomy (NCBI): domain Eukaryota; kingdom Metazoa; phylum Chordata; class Aves; order Apodiformes; family Trochilidae; genus Archilochus; species Archilochus colubris. The sequence goes on from CM041115.1 coordinate 71,028,104, forward strand.
GGAGTTTGGGCCAATGTGTTGACAGTTAAAACATGAGATCCAGGTGTATTTGGGAAATTAGAAAGGGATTGTTTACTGCTCTAAAGATTTTAATAAATATTCTGAAATAGGGAACACCAAACATAGCAGCCCTTCAGCTATGTGACCATACCTTTTTTGAAGTCTTTAAGAGGGCAATCCTCTTTGGAAAGGATAAAATAAACCAACTAGAAAAAAATTCTTTCAGTTTTCCATGTGTTAAAAGACAATGTTAGTTCTTTACATCACAGATTTTACACCAACACGAGAGCTTAAAACACTCTAAACAATGGCAAAAAAAAAACCCAAAACAACCAAAATACCTGAGCAGTGTTTGATGGAGCATCTTTATCAGAAGCTGCAGAGCATTCCAAATGGCTGGTGCTGTTGGCATTCTGAGATGAAGACAGTTTTCTGTAAGGATGACCCAACATGTCAGGTTACCAGGCAAAAGTGCCCATGTCATAGTTCTTTCATTATAGGGCAGGCACATTTATGTCCCAGAAAAAGTTTTAAAAATGGCTATTTTCCTTCCCCTAAAGACTGAACTTACCTAGAAAGAATTAACTCCAATGACTGTTTATCTACTTCAGTGTATCCAGGCCACTGTTTTTGAATTTCTTTAAATAAAGAATCCTTCAGAGAGTAAGAATTATCCTTTGGGTTCAGGTTGGCTACCTATGGGCAGACATTCAAGAAAATAAATGTTCATTACACCTGAGAGCAAACTACAAAAATAAGATTGGTACTGCAAAGCCAAGTCGTACCTGAGAAGCAAATCACACACCAGTTTTCCATGTTTTTTAGCCCAAAGTATCTCTCATGGAACAACCATGAGTGTGGTCAACCCGGGAGGTAAAAACATGGATGTAAGAAAATCCCAAACTGCTGCAAGCGTGTGTGGAGGGTGCTCTATGAAAAACCTCTCTCTGCAACACCTGTTCTGGGATGTTTTGGGGGGTTTTTTACCTTTAATACAGCATTGGGAATCAAAGGCAAACTATGCCAAAACTTGACATCTTCACTGCATGAAATAACGTTGAGAGGCATATTTTTTATTTTATTTCCCTCTCTCTCTCTCTTTTTTTTTTTTTTTTTGTTTTGTTTTGGGTTTTTTGGTTATTTTTTTTTGCTAATAACACTTATTTCCTCATACCAATCCAGAGTTGCTCAACCTCAGGAAGACACCTGCTGTTCTTTTCTTTTCCACATGGCAGGGAACAGGCTGTGCCTGGAACAATGCACATTTTCCATCACCACCTTACCCACCACAGTGTGTTGTCATTTGTCTTGGTAAACAGAAATGCCCAGAAGAAAACACAGCTTTCTACTGAAAAATCTTTTTCCTGGCAGCCTAGCTGGCACTAAACTCATTTTCCTACAAAGATGAATTATTAATCAATAAAATTAAATTAAAATTACTCATCTATCCCATTAGTTTGAAGCCATATTGAAATTATACCCACTGGGAAAGAAAAAAAACAACAAACCTTGTACCAATACCTAACAAGTTTATTCTGAAAACAAGACTTAGTGCTAAAATGGTTAAGGAGAGGTGCACAGATGCACTCTTTAATTTTCAGGCATCTGCTTCATTACAACACACCATTGTAATGAGAAGGTCATCTGTGTGGGGGGGTTCTGCCTTCCCCCCCAAAACATGCAAAACGTACCCAAAAAGTTAAAATGAGCTAGTAAACACTGAGAATTCAGACAACTATCTTAGATTTCTGTTCAGAGTTTCAGAGGAAACCTCAAGTCAACCTGACCTGATCCAAAATGCTGAATAATACACCACCAACACCACTTTTCATATTTACAGCTGTTTTTTCCCCCAAAATACGATGATACATACTGCTAATTTCTGTCTGTGTACGTCTGCCTTTTTCCTCAACTTAAAGAATTAGGAGTGACAAAGATGTCCAGAAAGACTGACGTGTTGAAAAAGAGAATTAAAGCTCTATTCCAGGAGAGGCCAGCCTGCACAGATGAGACCTGAGCAAGGTCAAGCTGATGAATTTGGATTTGTACCAGAAAAACACCTATTTATGAATTAAAACATGAGAACAGCTTTTCAGGGTGCAGTGCTGCCAACATTTTAATTTCTGAATGGAAAGCAGAGCCTTGCAGACATAAAAGAGGATCAACAAAATCATCTCAGATATTATAAAGTATAATGGGGCAGGGGGAAAATTTTGTACCTTTTATGATCTAGAGATGCTTGCTCTTGGAGTTTTATGACCAACTGGAAGTATCAATTGCTATCTTCAATTCAGATGTAAGAACATGGCTTTTGTTAAACTCTGAATGACTTCAGGGTGAAAAAAAAACCCAGAAAGACACTTCACACATCCAAGCAATGAGTTTTTAAAATTCTGCTGTATAAACACAGATCTTTACTCACTTTTATAGGCTCCACAAGAGTTTTTTTCCTAGGTAATCAGGAAACATCCCTGCTTTACATATTAACACATCCATAACTCATATCACCATGCTTTAAGAAGCCTTCTCTGCACTGTTAGAGCATAAAATTAATGTAAGGCTCACAAACACACAGGTCTCTCCTCTCACATATAGGCTTACCAATAATTTTGATGGACATGCTAAGGAAATACAAGAGGAAATGAACTCAAAGGAGCACTGGAAAAGACACTGACTTAAATAAAATTTGGACCATTACCTTTTTAATACATGGTTGGGCTGAAACACCTTCCCCAGGATTGCAATATTCCATGTGCCAAGAGAAGCCAAGTACCACTTAGAGGTACCAGGTACCAACTAATAACCTGTGTGGTTACCAAACTTCTCTCTTCATAAAGAGAATTTCTCATCACGTGAAATATTAAGTCCCATGAGAAACTATTTCACACAATCCAGAGAACACATGGCCAGCTTCTCTCAAATAAGCAGGAGAGGGGAAAAAAGCAACATTCAGAGCAACAAAGCTAGAAAAACAGTTAAGTATTGCCTGCCAGTCTAGTGAAACAAAAACACCCCACAAATTTTGTTTTTGTTTTGCTTTGCTCATATTGACTTGCAGCACAGGGCACCTGCATGAAGCTGGTGGGGAAAAGTAAACAAGGAGCATCACATAGCTTGTTGACTATTTTCTATTATTTATATATATTATATATATATTTTATATATATGTATATACATATATATATAAATATTCACTACTTTCTATTATTTAAAGACAGAATAAGACCCCTATGTTATGACTGAAAGAACAGCAGGAGGGGAAACAACCAAACAAACCCCACGACCTTCTCACCTGCTGAAGAATAATTCCCAGGGAATTCTTGTCCTTTTGGTTGACACCATCTCTCTGCAAACGTGCAAGCAACTCTGGTTTCTTGTAGCTCCTCAGTGCCAGCAGGTGAATCACTCTGTCCCTGTATGGCCTCTGAGCAACAGCATTCTGTGCCTGAGTCCTCCTAATGGTGTTTGCAGGGTTCATGGGTGTGGATCTCTTCCTCTCAGGCACAACATCTGGAATGCTCTGTGGTGCTCTTCTGACCTGTGGTCTTTTTCCTAAAGTAAGGGAAAAATACCAAACAAACCAAAAAAAAAACAACCGAAGAAACCAACCCAAAGACAAAACCAAACAAAAAAACCACACCAACCCAAAGCACACAAAACAAAACAAAAAGTGACATGGGGAGGGTTGAGGGGAGACAAGAAAGTTGTTTCAAAAGGATGCCCTAAGCTGGACAAACTCTAAAAGCTGAGTTTAGTTAGCACTTCAGTACCTGTAAGCATATGCAGGTGGTAAAGATGCATCAAGCTAGGCACTAAAAAAGGACTAATGAAAAAAAAAATTTTAAAAAGCTGCTAAATGAGTGATACCTGTAGCAAGACTGCATACAGATAGGATGCTTTTATTATTTTCCCAGTTTATAAGCTCAAGCACCAAATACCCCAAATCAGGCATTTTTTTTAGAGTACTCTGAAGTGCATGGCTAAGGTGTTCCACATCATGAAAAGATCCCTCATTAATGCCACATAACTCCCTACAATTAATTCCACCAGTGCTTAAAGAAGCTGCAAACACTTGGTGTTAATCACCTGAGTTACCATTACACCGTATTTTAAACTGAAATTACTCCCTCATGCTAAATAAGCCCGAGTTTGTCAGAAACAATACAGCAAAAAATCGTGGGACCAAGGCCAGAGGAGTTTTAAAACACATCCTGCAGAGCATTTTGGATCAAACCCTACAGAAAGACATCCTCCTCAGCTGAAACAGGTGTTTGGCAGTGATTCAGCCAGAACTTAAAAACAAGGCCACCCAATCAAGATATCAGTTTTCCAGGAAAACACTCAAAACTGACCCATTCTGTGCTTTTAAATAGCACTAAATAGCATTTGCTATTGGAGAGAAAAGGAGGATTTATCCCAGTATTACAGAATACTGCAGTTAAGTATTGCTTGCAACCCAGCAGAGGGTGGGATAGAAAACTGGCATTTTCCCAACAGCAACAACTCATGTTTGGCACAGGAAGGAGACCTAGTGAGTCCTGGTGACCAAACCTGGGGCTCCTTTTCTCCCACCAGAGGTGCTCCCCAACCACAGGAACAGCAAAATCTCCTTTCCATTTTGCACTGGAGGCCAAACCCTTGTCACCTTCCTACCCTGCATGTTCCCTGGACTTTGCCCTCCTGATTTTCAAGAGCAAACCTTACTGGGACAAACGTTGCGTTTTCAGAACAGGTCCCACTTGCCAGTTGTTTACTGAACCTATGACAAACGTTTTGACAAGTTAAACCCAAAGCAGACAAGCAAACCAGATGGTGTAAGCAGCGTTCAAACAACACACCTCCCTAAACTCATGCCTCCAAATCACTGAAAGAAAAAAATAAAAATAAAATAAATTAACCCAAGAGATGGCCAAGCATTATGATCATCAATAACAGCTCCTGACTTGTGCTGCATCAAAGGTGCTGCAAAATCAACCCCCTGCCCTACCAGCCACTACCTGAGCTCCACTAAATCACAAGAACCACCAAAAAACACAACTTTGCTACTGCCCACCTTCAGTTGACATCTCTTTAGTGTTGACTTAAGTTAAATTTAAGCAACTAACAAGGATCAGGCAGATCATTCACATGTGAAACAAAACTTTCCCAAGCAGATTTGAAACTGGTGGAAGCAGCTCCTCTCAGGATTCCATTTCAAGGCACTTTACATGACCCCAAGTCCCAGCTCCTGCTATCCCCCTGCCCAGCTCTGGGTTTCAGGGCTCCATAAAAAACCTGTGGTGATGCTGGCAGAAGGTGCCCTGCAGGAAACTGAGGCAGAGCAGAGTGTTGGACCATCACTGCCAGGATGCTGGAGAGAACTTCAGCCAAAGGCAGCGGAGAGCATGTCTGACCCAGGAGGATGCTCCCCTGGCACTGACCTGCAGCCAGCTCCAGGCTCCTCAGGGAAATGGTACCCAGAACAGTTTAGTAAAGAATTACATCATCCAAACCCTTCCTCCCTTGTGAATAAATATGGGAAGATGCCAACATTACCATAACTTTTCCAACCAATAACTTTTCCAACCAATAACTTTTCCAACCTTCTTAACCTAACAAACATGGTCTCGTGGTAACACCTACTTATTAATGACTGAGACATAAAATCTTATCTGTATTAGGAAGCCTGAAAAATCATAGTTTTTCATAATTAAGTTTACAGATTCACGTGTGAAACACCATCTTTTTTAGATCACAAATTAAGGCTAATGGTTCAGCACGGTATTTAGGTGCTCAAAAGTCATGAAACAAATAATTCAGCTACTAAACCAGAGAAGTGCACAGGGTGGTAAAAACCCTCACATCAATGGTTAAAATTTCAGCCACTCAGGGAATGACTGGCAGCAAAAAAAGCAAAAAAAAAGAAGGTTAATGTCTCAATTCACCAACAGGACACTGAAAATCTGTGCCCCGAGGACAAGCTACCTACACCTCTGAACACAACAACTTTCCCAAGGACAGGCTGGAAAAAGATGAATTACTGCATCTGAAAACTTAGGAGATGTCTAGTAGAAAATGAAACACAACCTAAAAACAACATACCTAAAGATGCTCCACCAGGTTTAATAACCTTTGCACTTCGATTACGCGACTCCTCTTCTGCCTGGGCCATGCGCTCTCTGGTCGTCTGATACGATTCACTTGTTGGACAAACTGTAATTTTGTTCTGTACAAGTCCCAGGCAACTGAGTTGCGAGGCTCCAGAACTATAAAAACATTGAAAAAGGTTGAGGCCAAACACTAGTTCAGGTTTAGAAGTTTGGCTGTAGCCGGCTCAGGGAAGGAAAACGCTTTCCAGCTCCAGCAGCTGGGCAGGGTGTAAATGTGTTTCCAGTTGTCCCTGCACATCCAAACTGTGCCAGTTTTAACCATCAGGGTAATTACAACTTCCTGACATACCTGTCCTTCAGAACGAATGCTGGGGACTGTTCTGGACAACTGACAACTCGGGCAGTTGGCATCCTCATGCCAAGCAGGTCCTGCCCCAGAGGCTTCCCACTGGTTTCCCATTTCCCATCTCACCATTCCCTGTGGGTTCTGGGGGTGAAGTCCTGCCCTGGGGTCAGCCCAAGCCCAAGCAATGCTCCAGCCTTGGGGCAGAGCAGATGGAAAGTGCCTGGGGGAAAAGGAGCTGGGGCTGAACATGAGCCAGGGGTGCCCAGGTGGCCAAGGTGGCCACCAGCATCCTGGCTGGGACCAGCACTGGGGTGGGCAGCAGGAGCAGGGCAGGGATGGTCCCCATGTGCTGGGCACTGGGGAGGCTGCACCCCCAATCCTGGGGTCAGTTCTGGGGTCCTCAGGAGCAGGAGGTCATTGAGGGGATGGAGAGTGTCCAGAGAAGGGAATGGAGCTGGGGGAGGGTCTGGAGAGCAAGGAGAAGGGATGGAGAGTAAGGAGAAGGTTTGGAGAATATGGAGAAGGGTCTGGAGAAGTAGTGAGGAGCATCTGAAGGCCCTGTGGGTGTTGATCCTGGAGCAGAGGACTGTTACTCATGGCTTCTCTGTGATCTTTGAATTATTAAGAAGTTCTACTGAACATTTCTTTCAGTTTTCCCCATAAACTTTCCCCAAGAAAAGGAGGCTGAGGGGAGACCTTGTGGCTCTCTGCAACCCCCTGAGAGGAGGTTGGAGCCAGGGGGGGTCGGGCTCTGCTCCCAAGGAACAAGGGATGGGACAAGAGGAACTTTGGGCACAACTCAAGTTGTGCCAGGGGAGGTTTAGGTTGGAGCTGGGGAAGAATTTCTGCCTGGAAAGGGTTGTCAGGGCCTGGCCCAGGCTGCCCAGGGCAGGGCTGGAGTCCCCAGCATCCCTGGAGGGGTTTCAGACCCTGGGGATGTGGGGATGAGGGACATGGGGTGGTGATGGGGAAGGGTTGGATTCAATGAACTTAAAGGTCTTCCAAAACAATCCAATGATTCCTTTTCAAGAGGAGAGTCTTAGAGCAAATCCCACATGAAGACAAGGACAGTGAGGTCTTCCTGAGAGCATCAGACCAGGCACGGGGGTTCAGGTGTTTCTGAAGAAGCCTGGTCCTGGCACAGTCCAAACATTCTCCTGCACCCAGCTCAACTGACTGACAGCCACTTCATTTACATTGACCAAACCATCCCTGGAAATGTTCCAGACCAGGTTGGATGGGGCTTGGAGCAACCTGGGCTGGTGGGAGGTGTCCCTGACCATGGCAGGGGGTGTTGGATGTAGATGATGGAGGTCCCTTCCAACCCAAACCATCCTATGATTCTATGACTGCCACTCTTCATTAAGAGTGGGATGTTATGTGGGACCCATCACTGAAACAGCTCTGGCCAGAGAAAGGGAAAAGCTTTCAGTAACACAGAACACTTTAACCACCTAAAACTCCCCACCAAGACTCCAAGAGGAAAGGTGAAGGCTCTGACATCTCAACTTGGTACACTGTTCCTGAAAACCCCAAAGCTGGACCAAGCCACTAATACTTCAAGATGAAACAGCTACAGCTTTGGACACAGCCCAGAGCAACATGCTGATTCCTTGCTCTGAAATTAGCCCATTTACAACAACAAAAAAACCCAAAACAAAACAGTTCTTGCCTCCACAAAGCACAGCTTTAATCTGTTGACCATTTAGTTGAACATTGCTGTCTTTATGCATTTTTTTCACCACAGAAGCAGCCAAGCAATGACCAAGACACTGTAATCCCCCTCCTGGGGTTGGGCATTTTCAGAGTCTGAGCCAGCCTGGAAGCTAGACCTGCTTTGAGCACAGAATTAGCCTAGATCCCCCGCAGAAGTCCTTTCAGATTTTTTTTTTCCTAAAATGACTCTGTGTGTAAACACCACAGAAGTTGGTATATTTGCACACACTGTGCACAGAGCATGAGCTGTCTATAAAGGACCCTGTGCAAGCCAGCCTGGATTAAATTTTGAAACAGTTTATTGAAACCCCATCAAAACCACCTAGGCATGTTATTCAGAGAAAAAGCAGGTTTAAATTTCTTCTTATGAAACGAATCCCATTTCATTTAACTGAAGGTGTTCCTCCCCAGAGAAGATGCTTAGGAGAGGCAGCACCTCTCACCCCTAAGCATCTAGTTCTGCTGCTTGTTCAGTGCCAGCCTTGGCAGCTCTGTGTCCCCTTTCAGAGAGAGTTTAATCCAAAAATACCCCCAGAACCCCACACTGCTCCAGGTATGCCACTAAACCCTGCAGCTTGTTCCCAGTCTCACCAGTCGGGTTCACTGAAAAGCTGGACTGTAGTAGGAGGGCAAAGAAAGAGAAGGACGAGGATGCTGATGGAGCAGGGTGATGCTAAACCAGCTCATTTTCACTCTGCTCCCCAAACCTAGAGAAATCTTCTTTTTTGAAGCTGAGGGCAGAAACTCTCCTGTCACCAAGACCCTGAGCAGTGCCTTCGGGAGACGTGTTGGTGTCCCTGCTTGCTGCCAGCTTCCCAGATCAATACACAAACTCTGCCTGCCATGTCCCAGCTAATTAAATGTGACACACAGTCACTCAACACCACTGGACCACATCAATACTATGCTGGATGTAGTATTCTAGAAACTGATGTAAAAGCTCAGTCTTTTCTTGCCTTTGTGGTAGACGTCAACAGTGTTCACTTTGACTCACAGCACCAGGACAAGGCACTGCTGTATTATATTTGGCTTCTGAAACACCATGGTCATGCAATTATGGTAAGGTCACTGCTTTATGTGGTTTTTTCAAGTCAAACAACTACCCATCGTGGTCAGCATGCTAGTGTGCTGCCAGCCATAATCATATTTACATATGGTTGTAGAATGGATCTGGCTTAGCTTGGATGATGCTGAATTGCAAATGCTTTTAAAAATAGCACTGATTGGTGGGAAAGTGCTCAAAAGGTTACTTTTTTTAAAGAGCAAGCCCCCCCCCCCCAAAAAAAAAAAGAATTCCGTGTAAAAGCAAGCATTTATAATTAGCCAGGAATCATGGTGTTGCTGGGAATTAATTTTCTCCTGCAGCTCATCACTAGGAGCAAGCTTCTGTTAAAAGTTTTTGCAATATGCTCAAAGCCACCGAATCTTACTTAAATTTGCCATTACAGATGCTAAGTAAAACTTACGTTGAGGCCACTTGCTGGACACATTCAAAGCTTCCCTGAGGGTTATCTTTGCCAACACTTGACAAGAAGAAGTTATACTCATGCATTTCATCTGGCTGACCAACTTTGGGAATTTTCAGCAGCTGAAAGAAAAGGAAAGAAAAGAGAAAAAAAAAAAAATCACGTAAAAACTTCCACATAGGCTTCTTTGCTTGTGACTAACTAGGGCCACAGCTCTAAATGAGAAAATGTATTTTAGAGGTTTTGCTGTGATTCCAGTGGTGTAACTTGAAAGGGGGGGAATTCTCCCTCTGGAGGCAGCGCTGGAGGCGCGTCCGTCACGTAGCAGCGGGGCAGCTGGAGTGGCTCAGCCTCTAATTCAGCAGAGTTCAAGGGGTAAGTCATCCTTCCCCATTTAGTGGAATTAGTATCCACGTGCCTCACTTCAAATGCAAGTGCTCGAGTACAACCAAGCAGAGGGAAGCTCAGCCAGAGAACAGACGGGAGCAACCGGCACCGTCGGACGCTGCCCCAACGCTGGGATTTACTGGGAGATGGGAGTCAGCTCCCAGAAGGAAAAAAAACATCAACAGGAACACCCAAATTAGAACAGCAAAATGTCTCAAGCTATACAAGATTAATTTCGACGCCCATGGGTGCTGAAACCCGTCTCATTTCACTCAGCTCTGGATGCAATTATTTGCATAAACGCGAGAGGTAAATAGCTTTTCACAACTTTAGTCATAAGTAACAAAACTTGATTTCTTTGGCTGAACCAATAATTCAGTACAGAACGTGCTGCGTTCTGCTGGAGCTGAAAAATGTAAATACGAGAAGTCATTAAACTGATGCTTATGATGGAATACACAAAATTTCTCAGTGTGCTGCTATACAAAAAAAAAAAAGACTGGAAAAACAAAAACCTGCTGCCACCCAGCTACCTTCCTCTGCAGGCAGAACTAACCTGCAGTAAATGTAAAAAGCTGTTCTTCTGAAATTTGCTCCAGTTTTTAATGGATCATTGAATACGACAAAGAAAGATATGTAAAAGCAATATTCCCATTCTCTGAGAAATCTTCCTCTCAGTAATTTTGCTCGTGAGATTGGCCAGTCTTCATAAATGTCAATGTCATTTGCACAAGGAGCTACTGCAAAACAACTCCATTACCACTCATATTTATACATCAGAACCAGCTGCCAGGGACAGTGACTGGGAGAGTGGAGCAGAAAGACAACTCACCTGAGCACCACGTCTTTTTTAATATACCAGCAGGCTTAGAAGAGCAATCTGTGTATTTTATGTAAGAACAGAAATAAATCGGGTACGTTACCTGTTTCTTTTAATGGGTGATTAAAAGGTCTAGCAATTTCGTTTCATTCTTACGTTTTTACAACATATTTTTGTCAAACTTTGCAAGGAGTAGAAGACCAGCCCTTGGGATGCAATAAAGTAGGTGAAGCCAGGCAGAAAGGGACCTGGGAGTCTGGATTGACAGGAAGCTGAACATGAGCCAGCAGTGTGCCCAGGTGGCCAAGAAGGCCAATGGCATCCTGGCATGTATCAGAAACAGCGTGGCCAGCAGGTCCAAGGTGGTGATTCTGCCCCTGTACTCAGCCCTGGTGAGGCCACAGCTTGAGTCCTGTGTCCAGTTCTGGGCCCCTCAGTTCAAGAAGGATGTAGAGGTCCTGGAACAGGTCCAAAGGAGGGCAACCAGGCTGGTGAAGGGACTCGAGCACAGGCCCTATGAGGAGAGGCTGAGAGAGCTGGGGCTGTTCAGCCTGAGGAAGAGGAGGCTCAGGGGAGACCTCATTGCTCTCTACAACTACCTGAAAGGAGGATGGAGCCAGGCAGGGGTTGGTCTCTTTCCCAGGCAACTCTCAGTAAGACAAGAGGGCATGGTCTTAAATTGTGCCGGGGGAAGTTCAGATTGGCTATTAGAAAGAATTTTTTCATGGAAAGGGTGATCAGACATTGGAACGGCTGCCTGGGGAGGTGGTGGACTCTTCGTCCCTGGAGACATTTAAAAAGCGACTCGATATGGCACTCAGTGCCATGGTCTAGTGACTGTGGCGGTAGCTGATCAAGGGTTGGACTCGATGATCTCTGAGGTCCCTTCCAACCCAGCCTATTCTATGATTCTATGAAGATGCAGCAAGAACTTGGGGGAAATACATCTAAAATCTTCTAGCATAGAAGTGGCAGTGCAACTAATCTGAGAACAAAAACTTACCTCTCTATCCTCAGTTCCAAAGTTTTATTATTTCATAATAACTGAGGAATACACCAGGCTGAGCCTTTCATTTCTGTGAACCTTTTCAATCTGTTCAGAGTACCCACACAAAAGCTACAAACTGTCCCTTGAAGAAGAAAAGTTATTTAATAAGATAAATCAGATAACTCACTTTAATGAATTTCAAATGAGCTCCAACGAAAAGAACTTTAAGTTACATTAAATGCAATTTAATCAGCCTATTACCTACGTTATTATGATTCAGAAGTGAAAGCCCAGATGTTAATGAGATTGATGGAAGAATGATTATTCAATCTGAAAGTACTACAAAGCTGGCAGGGATAAAGTGCACACTTCTGTGCAAAGACAACCTTATGCCCTGAAAACCAAGTAAACTTCTCTTACAGAGGGAAGAGCTTAAAGCACGAGGCTCTTGCTCAGCAACGTGCAGTTTAATAAGTATTCCTAAGACAAACACATCTTCAGCAACCCGGAGAAAACAATGCTTCAACAGGAAAATCTTAATGACAACACAGGTTTGCAAAAACTACTGTCATCTCCAACACTTAAAACCAAGTTTTACTGCTTTTGACATATTTACCACCACTTTCTGGATCCTGCAAGACAAAATAAGCCTTTGAAGCAGTTTATAGATTCAGCAGCTTCAGTAAATAAGCCTTTTTTTGCATGGTAAATTTATATTATTAGGTTTTCTAAGAAGCTCAATAGGCAGTTCAGGGATCTGTGGCTTAAACCAGAATTAAGATACTGCCTTCAGCCTTGGGTAAGCAGTGGCAAAAAGTCTGGTTTTCCTATTTGGGTGAAACTTGCAGAGAAGAAGGCTGAGAAGCCTTTATTACTGTGAACAGGTTATTCCATAAAAATAAAAGAGAAAATAAACATTTCCTTGCCTCAGGAAGCAGCATTGCAAGACCATGGTCAGCACACATGTTCCAGAAGCTGCTTTTGATTCTCCCAGGTATCACCAGCATCCTGGCTGGCTCGTGGAAAGCAATACATCAAAAAGAAATTTGCTGTACTGTCTAGCAGCAAGGGGGGATTTCTGACCAGCAAAGACCCTGAAGAGAAGATGTATGTTTGCACACCTCATCCAAAAAGTCACCAGACTCTGGACACCAGGCTGGTTGTGCCCAGGCAGCAGAAGAGGCAACCTTGAAAAAACTGAACACAGTTCCCAACAACATCTCCCTGAAGGGGCAGAAAACCAAGCTAAGGTCCAGCTAAGTCATAGACAGGTGAAGACATCTCCCCAGCAGGGAACAGCTCTTTGTTTCAAATTCTTTCCTCCTACATTGCCTCTCCACAGATGCCTTCTGACACTGCTCTACCATCTGTGCCACTGCCATCCTTCTTTCCTGGTTAAGGAAAAAAAAATACTTTAACAAAACTACCTTGTATTTAGTGGAGTTTGTCAAAGGTGACTTGTGAAAAAGGTTGTGTCAGAAGCTATTGCAGTTATTTTCCAGTTCTGGGAATTCAGTAATTGGTTCTTTAGCATAAAGAATTTGCATTACTTTAACAGAAGCATGCAGGAAGTCTTACTCTTAATGTCAAAGACATTGCTCTAACTGATGGAGATGCAAAACCCCTATTTTCTAGATCCATGCTGAAAAGACAGGAGTGGCCAAGAAGATCCTAATGGATGGCAGCTGCAAGAAATCATCTTTCAGCCTCTGCTCTAGGCTAACAAAGAAAACATTATCACCTATCCTTGCATATGATTCAGAGACAAATTTAATCAACACCCAGAATCTTCACCCCGTGGCAGATGTTTTACCTGAGTTATGTACTGAAGGATAGGCTAATTTTCAAGTACCTGTATCTCCATCACTGATGTAACCTTTTTTAGGACAGGACTATTAGCTGAGACTCTTCACAGTGCCAGTGTAACCTGACGAGGTGTGAAGTCAGCCTAAGCAGCAGCAACCAGCAGAGCTCCATGACCTGCTGCTTCCCATACTGTGCCAGTCCCACACTGCAGGATACCTTGCAGAAAGTTATGGAAAACTACAGAAATTTGTAACATATAGAAAATCACAGAAAGCTCTCGTAACAACAAAAAAAAAAGTTTTCCTCTATACCATCTTCATGAACAACATCTCTGCAGCAAATGGACAGGAAGAGCATTAGCAGAAGTGCTCTCCTTTCCTAGAGCATCAGTAGCAAAAGCAGAAACCAAGAAGTGGTTTTTTTAGCACCAGAGGGCAAAGAGAAGTGTCTGTAAGTGCAGCAGTGCACATGACAGCTTTTATGCTTCAGAAATCTGAGACTTCAGGATAAAATGGTGTAAGTGTTCTTACTGCGTGTTGTTTGGAAGCAAAAGGATGGAGAGAGCACTTCTGAGTGAAAGTGAGTCTCAACCCTGAAGTGACAGAAGAACTCAAGGCTTAAACTCAGATGAACTCAAGCTCAGATCAAGCAGCTGTGAAACCTGGGGGAAAACTGCAGCACACAGAGGCACTCTGTCCCTGCCTCTCTCCCCTCTGCAATGGGAATTTTCCTGGAAAACCCACAGCAGTGACCTGTTCCCACCATCACCACCACCATCCAGGATGGAGCACTTTAGGATGAGTGTCAAGCACTCCTGACCCTCTGCAGCCTGTTCCACAGTGCCACTTGGAAACTCTGCATCCTCCAACTGGCTTGCAGGTTCTCACTACATAATGCACTCACTAATAGAGAATATCTAATGGAACTACTCAGACCCTTGACTTTCATCCCTTCCATTAGCTCAACAAACAGCTTCTACAATTTTCTCCTGTGCCGACTCACTCAATTTTCTCTGGGTCATAACTTTTTGTCAGTTCAGTCCTCCTCTTTGCCAGGACAGACTCAGGCACAGACAGGATGGGTTCAGGAAAACAACAGGTCCTGCTTCACCAAACTGACCTCATTCTACAAGGAGAGGCTGAGGGAAATGGGAATGGTTTGGAGAAGAGGATGAGAAAGGAGGCTGCAGGGAGGTGGGTGCTGGGCTCTTCTCTCAAGTGAGCACTGACAGGAGCAGAGGAAATGGTCTGAAGCTGCACCAGGGAGGTTTAGAACAGATATAAGGAAGAACTTCTTTACTGAGAGAGTGGTTAGGTGTTGGGATGGGCTGCCCAGGGAGGTGGTGGGGTCACCATCCCTGGAGGTCCAAAAGCTTTGTAGATGAGGTACCTCAGGACATGCTCTCTAGTGGGATGACTTTTTCCTTGCCCCCTGGGTTGATGGGTTGGACATGGTCATCTTCAGTCAATTCTGTGATTGTCTCTGGTGATACCCTGTGTTACAGACCCCTCAAATCAGGCCAGACTTAATTTGCTCTCCAAACCTGAGTCACTTAGTCTCTGACTGCATCTACTCTCTCCTCTTGCCCTTCCATGGTACAGCATCATCTCATCAGGCTGACATAAGCACCCAATTTTTAGGTGCTTCTGCTGAGCAGATGCACTCAAATCCTCCCACTCCTTTGTCTCCTCTCAGAATCATTCCAACCTTACCATCTCACCAGTGCTTTTCTCCCAAAACCTTACTTTTAAGGATAAGCAGTTGGCAGCTGGTCTGCTTCCTGCCCTGTCTGCATCCACACCAGCACCCAGCCACAAGCCTGCCCACAACAGGATTGAATGATTTCAAAATTAACAGCTGCAGGGCCCTCCAGGTTAGGCTCCAACTATTTTTTTCTTAAGAGATATTTCCAATTAACCCATTTTCTGAGCTGAAGATTACTCACAGCTTCTTTACAGCAAGGCTTTACTTGCCAAGAGGCAAACCCCTGCTACTGGGGAAGGGCATCAATCTGCCCAGCAGGGACATCCCTGCTGTTTTCCACCTAACTTCTACTTCTATAAATCTCAAGAGGGATCATTTCTGTCTTGGCATCATTTGGATCTTTGCTTCAGTGCCCTCTACCCAGGTAAGCTTGCTCCTGAGATTAAAACTTTGCTCCTTCCTCTGCCTTGATGCAGATGTACACCTTGCACCTTCATGGAGAAAAAACTGCTCCAGAAACCTACTCTTCCAGCTTGAAACTTCAAAAAACTGCACCACAAAAACTATTTCAGCCCTATCTTTTTTTTATTGCTTTCATTTTAATACTAGCAGTCCTGCAAAAATACTGTTTCCTTCAAGAACTAAACCTCCTCTTCCTCCACCATGTCTACACTACAGCACATAAATGGGAAATGTCCCTTTCAAAACCTAAATTAAAATGCCTTTCTACAGAAACAATGTGACCACACATGGCTGCCTTGGAAAAAAAATAAAAAAAATTAAATATTTTACTATTCATAAACTATTTCAAATTCATATATCTTAGTGAATTTACTCATGCTGACCTGTACACACACGGATAACCCTAAGGGACTTTCCTTCAGTTTCCATCTTCATCATCAGTTGGGTTTTGGGTGCTCTTGGGGGAAGGTGGGATGGTGGA
Source organism: Archilochus colubris (assembly GCA_023079485.1). Classification (NCBI taxonomy): domain Eukaryota; kingdom Metazoa; phylum Chordata; class Aves; order Apodiformes; family Trochilidae; genus Archilochus; species Archilochus colubris. The sequence continues at coordinate 71,044,369 of CM041115.1, forward strand.
GGCACATGCATGGCAGCAGGAGATGGGAATGCCACCATTTTTTTCTCTCTGTAAGTGTTACAGATTGATGGGGGGCCAAGCTGATTTCATGGTATCAACTGGAGGATACAGAGAGAAGGTGCTCAGGACCCTGAAGGATCCCAAGGCCAGGACACAGAAGGGGTCAGGGTTCCTTCCCACCTCTTGCCATGCCCTATAAAAGTAAGGGGAGTGGGAAATTTTGCCCTTTCTTGGGCATTTCCCCTTTGATGGTTTTTGGAGAGAGGCTTCTGCTCTTTGTCCTGCTCCAAATCCCCTGGGTGCTGAGAAGAGCTCTGGACCCTTGGACACTCACATCTGTGATCACCAGTGCTGGGTTCCTTATCACACACATCACTACCCCTTCCCCATTCTACTAAACTGGTTCACTGGTTCTAGTGATAACTCCCAACCTTTTTTTCTTTCTTTTTTCTTTTTTTCTTTCTCTTCCTTTTATCGTCCCCTGGGAGAGTGGTGGGGAGTGATAGAAACCAGTTCTCATCTCTGGGTTGTGGTTTGCCCTGACCACTGAGCTGAGGCAACAGAAAAGGTGTTTTCAAGTCTGAGAAAGTTAAAAACACAGGAGGGAGGTCACAGCAGGAGAGCTTGGCTGTCTGAAGCATTCTCCATGCAGAAGCACACTGGGCTGTAAACACCATTTTTGTTTTTCCCTCTAAACCTGTCCCTGCTGCCTCACAAGTCAATTCCCATTATTCAGATTCCTTAGGGCTTCCTGCTCCTAGCACAGCACAGCAACTACACTCTTCAGGCTGCCCAGATGTACTCTAAAACCTTTAATTACCAAGTGTTTCTTAAAAATGGTTCTGCAGCCCCAGTGTCCTCCAGCTATCTCAGCCACCAGCAGACATGATCATCTGGACCATTTGGGAGGAGGATGCTCCCAAAGTTCTCCCTCTCAGGGCCTGACTTCAGCTGTGGTGCAAAAGTTGGTTTTTAAATCACAGGTTTCTTAGCAAATCACAGATATCTTGGCTGTGCTTTGTGCAAACTCCTCCAGCAAGGTTCTGGAACTTAGCACCTACCTGTGCAGCAAGCACAGGTGATTTCTGCTGGTACTGGACACAAATCATCTTACTGCATCACTGGATTTGCTGCTGGGCCTTCTGTACCTACAACAATTTTCAGATCCCTTCAGAGCAACAACTCCACTGTGCAATACACACACACACACACAAAATTAAGCTTGCTTTTTTTTTTTTTTTGGCAATGTGACTGTAGAACCTTTTTGACACCAAGCTCAGCCTCTTGTTAAACATACACATGAAATAAAAGCTCCTTCCTTGCCTCTTCTAGTGAAGGTTCCTCTCCTTAATTCTCCCATACAACACAACTTTCAACCACCCCAAGCCAGAAAGCTGCCTTGTATTTCTCCACCCCAGCCCTTCCCATCACCCACAGAACTGGGACTCAGCTGTATGTAAACAGAAACGGAATATTTAAATAAAAACAAGCAAAGAAAGCACCCTTTTTCATAAGGCTATATTTTATCCTCAGCTATTGCCTGTGCTGCAGAGGGAGTGCTCCATGTACACTGGTAAATGCCCTGCTAATACTGCCCACCTGCCTTAATGCCCTTAGCATTTCTTTCCCTACTGCAGGGACTCATGATCTATGAATCTCCTGCAATAAATTCCTTACTTTGCATTTCCTTAATTATGGACAGATCCAGAAAGCATCATAAGAGATTACTGGCACAGGAGCAGACCTTCCTCTTGAGTCCCATCATGAGGAAGAACATACTTTGATTCACTTTTAAAGAGAAAACAGGAAAAACAACAGTGTAAGTTAACATGTGGCTCTTCAGCAGTCTTGTGACCTCTGTATTTTGACAGCTCTTGACAACCCCCTGGATTTTTCACTCTCCCTCAGCCTACTCACATCTCCAGCCCTGCAAATGACTGCGTCAAAGCTGCTACAAGAGAACATGGGAGAAAGCATCAGTGAGCCTCTGCAGAGGAGGAGAGGGAACAGGGTGGACAGATCATGCTGGTAAGTTTTCTTCCACTTTCAGAACCTCACACCAACAGCTGGGTTAATTATTAATACTCCGAGAGCTTATTTTGAACTTGGCTCCTGCTCCATCCCTCACCACGTGCAGGTCAGGAAGCCCATCAGCCAGGCTATCTGGTCCCTTTTGCTGCATTATTTACCAGCCAGATTGGTCTTGATGGCACCAGGAACTCAGACCCATCTGTGCTCCCTGCCACTCTCTCCTGGTACAGATGCTCTGCCTGACTACCCTGACTAAGGTGGTTATTTATTCTGGCAAGGAAATTCTTTTGCCAGCATAAGTTTAAATGTTTGCCAGTATAGTTGCATATGAGCTACAAGAAGAAAGGTTTTTCTTAACAAAACAGCAAAAAAAGCACCAGTGGACCAGGACTGTGGTCCCACATCTATGGGTGGGAGTAACCCTGTCATCCCTTCCCAGCACTCCATCACTACACAGGCACCACACAGATACATAAAAAACATAAAAATTAAGGCTTTAAACCCCAGATCTTAAATTGTTCTACTTACAGGTCATCCCCAATACGTAATACTAGCTTCAGTTCCCCAATTTCCACCATGGATTCATTGCTTAGGAGGAGCTGGGGCCTTTAGGAGGCCACATTGCCTTGTATCTTCCTGAAATACTCTTGTTTTCCTGGGGCTTCAAAATAGGTTCAAGAACCATCTGTGGTTTAAAAAAAAAAACAAACCCACTCCCCAAAACTGCATCTCTGCTTCATACCTTCAAACCAACCCCACTGTAACATTTGAACACATTAAATTTGCACTGTCCAGTTCACAATTTACGAGTTGCTCCTGATGCTTTCAAAATTCTGTCTAAAAGCTGATAAAAGCAAGACAAAAAAGGATGGTTCTCTTACACTTTCAGCTACAACTCTTAATTAAATAAACAATGAAAGTTGTCTGGCATTAAGTAGCATTAGTCTGGCATTAGTTGTCTGGCATTAAGTCTGTAGCATCTGTATATTTTCCTTAATAAGTGAAATAAGTTATTAATAAGTTTAACAAGTGAAAACTGTCACTGGATTTCCAAAGTAACAAGAGTACAAAATACTCACCCCTTGGGAGCCTTGAAACTGAATTGAAGGTTGAGAAGACACATGATTCTACAAGAGAAAGAAAATAATTAGAATGTGAGGAAAAGTACAAACTGCCATGATCCAGCAGAAGTTGGTGCAGGGAGAAAGAAGGCAGATGTGCCCACAGCAAACCCGAGGGCTCCTCGTGCCCATGCCAGGATGCAGACCCCACCAGGCTTTCAGCACCAGCTCCAGGCTTCTTGCAGATCCCAAGGAAACACTGAAACCTGTGGAATGGCACCTGCTGGCACTGAAAGGGAAAAACAAACTTCTCCCCATCCCAAAGTACCACAGAAATGCAGGAGTCCAAAACAATGTGCTGTCCCCATCCCAATCCCTGCCCTGATGTCCTGGTTGGTTGTAGGTTGGGATTGGTTTGGTTCCTGAGGAGGCTACTGATGGGCACCATTATTACAGTTACCTGAGTTGTGGGTATCAGGTGGAATTCCATGATTCCAGCATTCCAGGGGTGGCTACCAGGAAGATGGATGGAGACTCCCTGTTTACAAGGAGTCCCCAGGAGCAGACAGTGGGTGATGGGTACAAGTGACTCCTTGGAACAAGGAGAAAATTTTCCTTTCTGAGAGCAGTCAGACATGGGAATATCTCCCCAGGGAAGTGGTGGATTCCAGAACACTGGACACATGTGAGACACAGCTTGACAAGGTGTTGGGCCATCACATCTAAACCATGTTCCTAGCTAGAAAGGCTGGACCAGATGATCCTTGAGGTCCTTTCCAACCTTAGAGATAAAAAGAGATTTTGTACAATGGTTCCAAGAATAGAAATAAAAATTAAAAAAAAAGAAGCTTCTGAGTTCCCACAAACAGTCCTTGCTTCACCACCTATGTACCTGCCAGGAAAAAAGGCAATATGGCCAAAACCAACAAAAGCCAACTGCTCCTTGTCTCCACTGCTCCACAGCAACAAGTGCAGGCTGTTCCTGACCTGGGAGGATGGGAGGATGGGTCCTGCACTGCTTCCCTGCTGACACCACAGCCCATGGGGACTGGCAAGTGTATGGAGGGGTGGGAATAATTAAAAAATAAAATAAAATCAAGGAGCTTGTTAGTTGGAAACTACTTTTCTCTCTGGCTTCTGGTCAGATCTGCTTCTCGGCACAGCCCAAAGGACAATGCCACCAGTGCCAGCAGGACCCCACTGGTAAGAATATCCTATTTTAGCAGCAATGCTGACCTTGCTCAGCTTTACTGAGCCCTGAAATTATGCTGCTGGACACAAGAACATCGGGCAGCTATGCTGATGAGCTCCATTTGCTTCCCTTTGTCCACAGGGAGTTTGCCAGCCCACTGCAAACACACTGAACAAGTTGCACCAAAGGATGAAATCCTAAATGAATACAGACTTTATTCCAGCAACAGTGCTCGTGCACTTAAAATGTAGGTGCCATGTGGGAGCATGCAGGACTCAGCAACACTGGAAAGATGAATTAGGTCCAACCTGTCCTCTCCTCCCTCCAGCCACAGGTTCCTCCTCCCTCCCTTGCACTCCTCTTGCCCTTTTGCAATAAAATCCCTCTCACCCAGCAGAACACTCCCTGTGCTGGGATGGGCAGAGAGATGAACATGCTCAGGAGGGTGTCAGCAAGAGTGCAGGACCAACCTGAGCCTCACCTGGTGCTCAGCATCACCCAACCCCACAGAATCCCACGGAGGGCTCCCACAGGGTCCCCATCTGGGGTCTCCACAAATGACCATGCTTGTTTTTCCACAATCAGAGGCTCATACACTCTCTCAAGCTAAGCAGCAACCAACACGAGGTATAGCCTGAAATCCTGAAATTCCCTGCTGCCACAAACCTAAAGACAGAACAGTTTTAGAAGTGACCTGGGCTGGACACCAGAAATGTCCCCATCTGCTTATCCAGCACAGAAAAAAAAAAAATGTTGTTTTTTAAGCAGGAGAAACCTTGCTGGCATAACCAGCCATCTTCCCTGCTTTGGTGTGAAGAACCAGTAAGAAAAAACCCTGAGCTCATCAGGGCATCAAGCAGAAAGTCTCACCTACCCCCTGGCAGGTCTGGGGTGGCAGGTTGCTGCAGTAGGGAGCAGAGGACCTTGGCTCTTCAGCAAAATCTTCTTTCCCTTCCATGTCCAATGATCCAACTGCTCTGAAGAACCACCAGACAGAGCCTGGGCTGCAGCAGGGATGCAGGAAGCACTTCTCCAAACCCCCCTTTCCCTCTGCACCCCCAGGATCACCCACTGCTTCTGCCTTTCTTTTCTGTCGGGGAAGAGTGTGGAAGTTTTGGAGGAGCAGCTCTCTGCAGGAGAACACAGTCCCACTGCTTCCCTGTGCTCATTCCCCACCTCACACCCTCATTAAGAGCATCACAGAACCATGGAATCACACAGTCACAGAATCATGGAATGATGTGGATTGGAAGGGACCTCTCAGGGTCATCCAGTCCAACCCCCTCATTAGATCAGGGTGCTCAGAGTATCCTCAAACCTCACCCTGAACATCCCCAGGGATGAGGCCTCAACCTGGGCAACCCCTTCCATTTATCCAAAATTACAGTTATAGGGCACATCTCTCATTAACCTTGTTCTGCATCCATTTACATACTTGCTGTCCACTAATTGAGTCTTGTTCCTCTCTGAACATGCCAACACTGCCTTGCCCCTTGGTCTGCTACAACAGGAAGGTGCTGAAATCCACCATCCAGCTGGGGAACAGCCCCTCCTGCGTTACTTTTACCTGCTGGTTCCATCAGCTGCCTCTGGCTGGTGCCCAGGAGCTTCACATAGCTCCAAAGGGACCCTCTCCATCATCACCTGGACCACTCTCCCAGATGCTCTGCTAGATGTTCTGGCTGCTGATGGACAATGAAGGAATACTTTCTGAGGACTGGAAAGACCAACTCTGAGATGTCTCACCCTGTGTCTGGAAATGCCCATTTCAAGTTTGATGTCATGCAGAGATTACTCTTCCCCTACACATTACTTTACCTGTGGTGAAAAGCTCATATGCCACCTCTTTTTGCCACCAATCCAAGGTCTTCTTGGAGCTCCTCAGCATCACTTTCTGATCACCTGAATAATCAAAGAACACCACCTCCAAGCTTTTACATCTCAATACTTTCTCCAGACCACTGCTGAATATGTTAAGTGAAACACAAGGCTCCAGGCGTGACAGCTGGGAAATCAGAGAGGGGTAAATCACTTCCACCTTGAAGAGCCACCACTTAAGCCAGACCCCACCTCTGCACATTTGGCCAGTTCAGCCAAAAATGTCTGGAATGGTGCAAACTAGAAACCCATACAATCCCACACCTGGAACATAAACTCCAGAGTCCCACCTTACAGATCCAAAGAAGCAATCCCAGAACCTGAGAACCCCAAGCAAGCTAAAGCGTCACTTCACTAAGGAGTAGCAATAATCATCCCTCAGCTCAGCTGAAAACCAAGCTACAAAAAAGCTCCAGGCACACTTCATTTAGGTAATTACCCTTGATTTGCATATGAAGATTTTGCTCAAGATAAGGGAAAAAAAATATAGCTAGAGGATCTGTGACAGTCAGGTCTTAAATCTCTAATTTGGGGTGCAAAAGCTCAAGAACTGGCTGGCTTTCTTCTCCAGGTCCAGAATTTTGCTTTAATATTAAGTCTGGGCAGAGAACTGCATCTGCTGGCAAGACCCAAGATGTGTGTACACACATGGCACACTGCAAATAACTCAGATATTTATAAGGCACCACCCTTGTACATGAAGCCAATTATCTACTGTCTTTCAGGCACGTTGAGTCAAGAGTGCACAGAAGATGCCTTTGTATCAGCACATTAGAGATTGTGATGTATAGTAAAAATATTTCATATGCTTTGGTAATTTTTAAAGAGCTCTGCATTATGTAGGAGGAGGACAGAGCAAGGCAAGGCTCTCTAACAAGGCCACCCTAAGACTTCCCCTTCCCTTCTCCTTTCACAGCTTCTGTCCCCTGCCTCAGGCCTTAGAGCCACCCACTGAGCCCAAAAAAGTCACCTGCCAACCCAGAGCATGGCCATGGACCAGCACAACTTGTGCTGAGGAACTCTATTTTATGCTATATATTACGACAACTCAATAGTATGTAATGTGTAATTGAGACTAGATTAATATTATACAAAATTACATTTATGTATTATATTGTATTTTCTTCAATCAAAGAGAAGAAAAAAACACATTTGTAAGGAAAGACTACCTGCACTCCCAAAGCTCAGTGAATGGCTGCAGACACATCTGTCACACCATGCTGCCCCAAGGAACCCAAGTTCAGGTCACAAGCTCTGATGTCTGCATGCACAATACACTGAGAAAACCCACGCTGTGGAGTGGCAGGGACATCTTCACAGGTGGATATGGAGAGACAAGAGGAATTCAGCCCCTTTGGTGGATCCATCCTGATTAGTTTTGGAGTGACACTCTTTTGTTGCTGGCTTGCTTGGGGTTTTTTGTTTGTTTAGGTCTTGTTTTCTTTGGTCTTGTTTTAATACAAAACGTTTTCACATGAGCTGGGCAGCACTCAGTAAGCAGGGAAGAAAAAAAACAGGGAAAAATCTTTATCACAAAGTTTCACCACCTGCTTACTACATAAATCCTAGAGACACAGTGATCCTCATCACACCAAGAGGACAGGGAAAGGCTGAAGGAACTGGGTTTGGAGAAGAGAAGGGACAGAGGACCCTTACCACCATGGTCCAGGAATTGATGGATGGCTACCAGGAAGGTGGAGATTGCCTTTTTACCACGAGGGTGAGGGGTACGAGTTATTCCTGAGAAGAACTGGACACCAGAAGAAAATGTTTCACTGGAAGAACAGTCAAACATTGGAAAAACCTCCCCAGGGCAGTGGTGGATTCCAGAGCACTGGACATCTTTAAGATTCAGCTTGAGAAGGTGTTGGGCCATTGCATTCAAACTGTAGTCCCACCTAGAGAGGTTGGACCAGATGATCTTTGAGGTCCCTTCCAACCTGGCATTCTGCATTTCTGTCCTTCACAAATAAGACCAGTGTATTTATCCTCCTATTCACCATCAGGAGGCACTTGTACCATTTCACCAACAGGAACTGGTGAGAGGAGATGACCATAGAAGACCAAAGAAGGAGATGACCATAACCTGCATTACCTTGTAGTTTTGGGATGTCAGATGTGAAAAGTCCCAAGCTGTGATTTTCCCTGAGACCCCTTGCATTTTTGCACTCTGTACCCACAACCAGCACACAGCAGTGGCCATCTACATGAGGAATGATGCCCAAAGGAGCACCCTGTCACCTGGTGCCAAAACCAGACTGCTGGTAGGCACCAGGGCATGGCTGGTCAGAAGCAGCATGCAGATGTGAAGGAAAATGAGCCTCCCTGGAGCATCCCATCAGCTCATCCCATCCCCTGGAGCTACAGCACTGACACTGCAGCAGATCTGGGAGAGAGGAAGTGGTGGAGGTGCTGGCACATTGATCTGCTTAGCTTTCCTGGGAAACAAAGCTGTGTTCTGAGCACAGCCATCAGCTGCTCAACAGCCCACGGTGGCTGGATCAGGAAGGTCTGGCTCCTTTCCTACTGATTCCCTCCAGCACCTGTGGGTTTCTTCCATAACCTCATTCAATTTGCTTACCTAGAAGAAGACATTCCCCCCCCCAAAATACTTAAATGGTTACTCTCTCCAATGGCAAGAAGTGGAATAGCACTTTCCTCTTCAGAAGTGGTGAAACCCCAGATCAGTTGAAACCATCTGAAAATAATTTCACCCTGGACATACAAGTCAGTTGTGTCTCCAGTGATCCCTCATGCAGGGAGCAGACAAAGGACCCTCTAAGTCATCCTGGACCATCCAGGATGGCACCAGTTCATCACCTTTAACAGTGGTTTAACTGCCCTAAGCTTTTGTTGCAGTCCCATGTCTCATCAGCCACAACCTTCTTGACACCTGAAACAGGATGCACATCTTACTCACTCCATACCAGACCTCTAATTTATCCAGGGCACTCCTGTGTGTTAGACAACCCAGGAATTCTGTGGGAAGGGAAGGCATCAATGCCACTGGCATCACTACAGCTGCCACCCAGACACCCCAGAGAAACTGCAGGGATTATCACTTCCCCTTCTCCCCCCAACAGTTCTGTTTGACATCAGACCCAGAAGTCAGCAACAACAGAAAAACAAGCAGAGTGACATCACCCAAGCCTTGGTGCCATAGGGAAAGAGCTTAAAAAGAGCTTGCAATCAACAGCCATTGTGGAAAATTTATTTATAATGAATACTTGTCTTCCTTGTATCACTTAACTCTGCATTATCAGCTACTTCATACATAAAGGATACATGCAATCTTTATTTTTCAAGAAACCAAACTGAAATACACTCACAGCTTAACATCAGCTCTCCCTCCACGTACCTGGACTGGGAGATGTCACACAGGCACATCCCTTCTTTGTCACAGGCTGAAAATCACTCTCCTGCAGCCTGGACATTGGTGGCAAACAGGCTAGTGGCAGATTTTCATTTCTGTGCCAAAGGCAGGAGGGAAAGACTTGGACTCTCCCAGCTCTGCTCAGGCTCTGGAAGTGCCCTGCAGGAACCACACTCTGAACAAGGCTCTCCTGCATCCTCCTGCCCTTGGATCATTTTCAGCCTCTTCCCTGCACCACTTCCAACCACGATTTTCCTCCCTGCTTTCTCACCTCACCCCACTCCCTTCCCTTGGAGACAGGTTGGGGTGATACCCAACCCAACACAGCCCACCCAAAACTCCAGTTCTTGCTTCCAGTCTTCTCCATCACTCCCAGTGAACTCCAGCCTGCATTTCTCTTTTTTGTGTCATCACCTTTAGTCCCTCCTCCAGCCAAGACTCACATTAACACCCCAACAGCTCACCTCAGGGAGCATCTCCCCACCACAGGTGCCCACCCTTGTGCAACTTAATCTAAATCCAGCAGAGCTGTAGTGCCTTGCAAGCTTAAAGCCTAGCAAGGTGTCCACTTTAGAGCTCATAAGCAAAAAAAAAAAAAAAGAAAAAAGAAAAAGAAAAAAAAGAAAAAAGAAAACTTACAGATTTTTGCCCCATCTGTGAGCAGAAGCACATCCTCCTTCCATCAAGACATCACCAGAGCTCCCCTAAAAGGACAAACCTTAAAAACAAATGAGTTTGCCAACTCTCAGCCCAAATCCTGGCCAACTGAGGCAGACAGAAGCCATGGAAAAATCTGACCCTGGTAAATGAAATGTTGCAGAACCCTACAGCTCCATTTTAGTTGCTTAGAGGAGGGGAACATCAGGCAAAGATTGCATTTCAGAAGCTTACTGACTCAGCAGCTCTGCAGCTGGAACACCCCAATGGCTGTTTGAAGAGTAAAACTGTAAATACAAAACAGATTCCTGAGAGTCACAGCTACCCTTTGGTTTGAAAAGCTCAGACTTTGCAGGCCAGGACCTTTAACAGCATGCAAAATAAAATACACCCCTCCAGCTGCTTTTACCTGGAGAAGCACAGCTGAAAAGTGGCTGTAGATGGACATTAATTCTGCAAAAAGACCAGATCAGTTGGAGGCAGCCCTGCAGACACTTTTCCATACAATATCCTCTGACCTGCTGCAGGGTGGTCAGCAGATTAGGTCAGGCCACCACCAGAGAGAGTGGAATTATATACTGCAGCCAAGCCAGATGGGAAGGTCCACATGGTCCAGGTAAAATTACTCCCCTTCTGCTTACCCTGTTCTCTTTATATGGCTTCCAAGGACCACATAGAATGGCAGTGTTATGGGTTCAGCTATCAAAAAAGTGTTTTTTTCTTTTTCTGCTGGGCTGTTTTCTGCACAGAGGGTGGAGCTGCATGCTATAACTTGAGCTAATCTTATCAGTGAGGTGCCACTGAAAAAGGGAGGTTCTGCTCCCACCACTTATCCCCGGTGCCCTCCCTCCACCTGAGCTCCTATGCTTCTCCACCCAGCACTATCCCACTGTAAAAGAAACACAAGAACACCTCAGCCAAGTAAGTGGGTTCAAAGAAAGTCCCAGGGGGGCAATTCCAGAAGGGAAAGGGAGGTGATGTACCAGGGTCAGCAAAGCCATGTCCAGCAGCAGCCAGATCCCAGAGCAGCTGAATCCATGGAGCAGCATCCCACCAGCAGGAATGTCTCTGCTTAGCCTTGCTTTTGGATCAGGACATGGGACACCCTGCCCACCCATGGGATGCAGATGCTGCACCAGGGGAAGTCATCTTGTCACTTTTTGAGGCTCTCTCCTGCAACTCTGACCTCTGAGAACAACACAGGGCACTGAAGCAACTAAAGCCTGAGTAGTACTCCCTCCTAAACAGAAATTATAAAAAAAAAAACCCAACAAAACAATTAGCCATGCTTTAAATTAATACTCCCATGAATGGTGCTCAAGGACCTTAAAGCATGCTCTTGATGATGTCAAAGGAAATCTAGGCAAGAAGAATGTACTCCACCATCTAAATCCAGCAGACCCCAGACCATGATGATGGAGGGCACTTTTTCCAGCATCATGGAAACTGTGTGCAATCAGGATTTCCCTTAACAGTACCGAGATGCAGAAATTAACTGAAGGGAAACAACCTCTGTTCTGTATTTCTGAAGGTGGAGATGGAATTAGATCTTTTTACCTTAAGAGTTCAAGAGTCTTTGAGTCTTAATTGTCATGCCAGCCAGGAAAATCCTTAGCAGAGTCAACAAGGAGCAAGAGCTTCATTCTTTATGCAGGCTATTTAAAGGTGAATATCAAGCAATTAAGGATACAGAGTCTGATTACCTGCTGCCTAGGTGCTAGAGGTGATGGGGTAAGCAGGGAGTTATCCTTGATTTCTCACCTCTGCATGCTTTCTGCCATGTAACTGCTGCCACGTAACAGGTAAGATCCCCAGCACAGGAGAGGGGCAGCAGCAGAACTGCAGGTTACCTTCCCTCCATCCCCTTTACTGCCTTACCCAGGTCTTCCCAACTAACAGTTTTAAGCCTTTTAAACAATTTTAAGTGCAAATTTTTCAGCTGCACAGTCAGAACCGGAATGGGTCAGCAGAGGAGCTGTGCATTAAGGCAGAGGGAAGGAAGGAATCATGAGCTACAGAACATCACCCCTGCCCACCTGCAGCACGGGACAGATGCTAGCAGATCACAGCTGGAGTTACTTAAAACAGAGGCCACAGAACGGGAGGGAGTTTCTTCTCCCTCCCTCCCCCCCCCAGACGCTGATATTCTGCCAAAGATTAATAAAACAAAACAAAAAGCATCTCCAAGGACAGGTCAGAAGACCACTTCTTTATCAGTGCCCATGGAGTTCTCATCTACCCGAGTTAAAGTTGGAGGTGTGTGATTAGGCTGAAAAGTATAAAAGCTGAGCCTTTTCAAACCCAGAAACCCCAGAGACTAGAACAGCAGAGCTTGAAACTTTTATATTCCATTATTCTTCCACACCCAAACTCGGGCAGCACCAGACTGTGGAAGGACCTGCAGGAAGAGTCCAAGTCTCATTTACAGTTAGGGAGATGAGGAAAAAGTAAACCAGGGAAAAGAATTCAATTATTTTTCTGATCAGAATGATTACAAATTGCTCTTTGCTCAGTTTGCAATATTGAGGTCAGTCATTAGGCATGTATTAACTATTTTTCATGTAAAAATCACATTAACTTTAGGAATTGATCCTAGCTCAGAAAAACAAAACACAACACACGTAAATCATTTACCCGAGTTGTTTCACAAATCAGAAATAATTAAGCCTCTGCCAAGACGTGTTTACCTGCAGTGAAGACAGCAGTTTTATTACTAATAAAAACTGTCAGCACGATTTCCAACTTGCCATGCATCCCAACACTGCAACCCCACAGCATCCATCACCCCCCTCCACGCAACCCCGGGGGGTCTCCGCTCCCCGTTATGAAATTTCAAGCACGAAACACCCCCCCCCCCAGCTCAAAAAAAAGAAAAAAAACTTAAATAAAGGAGTTTAGTCTCCTGGAAGGGCATTATCACCCCAGGGGATGCCTTCCCCATCCCTCCCTGCATCCCACCGGCTGCGGGGAGAAACGGAACGAACCGGAACAAAACCCATCAAAAAGAACACAACCCTGTTCTAGGAGAGGGCAGAACTCGTTCGTCCTGAATTAATTAACGACTCCAAATGAGCTGTCAAGGCTGCCAGCACCGCGGCTGCGGATATCAAATACCTGAGTCACTTTTGGGGAGGCAGCGCCGGTTCCCCGCCTCCCGCAACCCCCGCGGGGGATCCCCGACACCACCCGCCGACGGGGCTGACCCCCCGGACACCGCACCCCACCGCAAAAACAACACGCGGAACAGGGTAAACTGGCGACTTTCCGCCGAGGGCTTCGCCGAAACCCCGCGGAAAGTTTGCGGAGTGTCACCGCGCAGGGGAAAGCAAGCGCAACAACCTTCAACTTACACCCGGGAAAGAGAACGGGGGGTCAGTTGCGGACCGGGACCGGGGGGAAGGTAGCGGAGGGGTGAAGGATCTAGGGATGGGGTGTTGAGGGGGTCCCGGCTCCCCGCGCACCCTGCGTAAAGAGGACCTAAGAGACGCCCAGCCCAAGCCCGCCGCTCCCCGCCGCTCACTTTGTATTCCTGGTAGCTCTCCATGGCCCGCAGGGCGGTCTCGGTCAGCTTGACGTGCATGGCGGTGATGTTGGGCGGCCGTCCCCCGCAGGACAGGCCGTACCGCCGACCCTCCTGCAGCTCCGCCATCTTACGCGCCCCCTCCGCCTCCGCCACCGCCGCCGCCGCCGCCGCCTCCCGCCGCCATCCCGCCGACCGCCCCGCGCGACGCCGCCCCGCGCCCATTGGCCCGAGGGGGGACGGGGGCGGGGCTTGAGAGCAGGGGGCGGGGCTTGAAGGGAGCAGGGCTAGAGGGGGAGCGGGTCTGAAGGGGAGCGGGTCTGAGGGGGCGTGGTTTAAGGGGGCGTGGTTGGAGGGGCGTGGCTCCAGGGGAGTCTGAGGGAGGCAGTGCGGGGACGGTGAGGGGAGGGATGGGGGTGAGGGGATGTGGGGGGGGTCGCACCCCGAAACCTCTCCTCGCACGGGCAGGGACACCTCCCAGCAGAGCAGGGTGCTGTGAGACCCATCCCCACACACACGGGAGAGTGCGGAGAAGGGCAGTAAAGAGCATGAGGGAGCAGAAATCCTGTGAGGGGCTGAGGGGTATGGAGCAGAGGAGGTGAGAGGAGACCTGATGGCTTTCTGCAACTGCCTCAAGGGAGGGTGGAGGGAGGAGGGAAAAAGCCTCTGCTCCTGAGGGATGGGATAGGAGCAGAGGGAATGGATGGGAGCTGTGCCAGGGGAGCTTTGGATGGGTGTTAGGAAATATTTTGTCAGTGAGAGGGTTGTCAGGCACTGGAATGGCCCAGGAGAGTGGTGGAGTCCCCATCCCTGGAGGCATTTAAAAGGCATTTGGAGCTGGTCCCTAAGGACAGGGTTTGGTGGTTGGTGATGGTGTTGGTCAAAGGTTGGACTGGATGAGCTTGGAGGTCTCTTCCAACCTAAACATCCTGGGATTCTGTAAATTCAAATCTCAAAAAGGTGAAAGGCTAATGCAGTAACCACTCATTACCCTGTCTTGTTATCAAGCCACCATTCATCTCTTACAGTCATTTGATTGTGACATGAGACCTTCTCCCTTCTCCCTTCTCCCTTCTCCCTTCTCCCTTCTCCCTTCTCCCTTCTCCTCTTTCTTCTTCCTTCTCCTTCTCCTCCTCCTCCTCCCCCTTCTCCCTTCTCCCTTCTTCTCCATCTCCCTTCTCCCTTCTCCCTTCTCCCTCTCCCTTCTCCTTCTCCTTCTCCTTCTCCTTCTCCTTCTCCTTCTCCTTCTCCTTCTCCTTCTCCTTCTCCTTCTCCTTCTCCTTCTCCTTCTCCTTCTCCTTCTCCTTCTCCTTCTCTTCTCCTTCTCCTTCTCCTTCTCCTTCTCCTTCTCCTTCTCCTTCTCCTTCTCCTTCTCCTTCTCCTTCTCCTTCTCCCTTCTCCCTTCTCCCTTCTCCCTTCTCCCTTCTCCCTTCTCCCTTCTCCCTTCCCCCTTCTCCTTTTCCCTTTTCCTTCTCCTTTCTCCTTCTCCTTCTCCTTCTCTTCTCCAGCGTCAACACCCCCAACTCTCTCAGCCTGGCTCCAGAGCAGAGCTGCTCCAGCCCTCCCAGCAGCTCCAGGGCCTCCTCTGCACTGGCTCCAACAGCTCCGGGTCCTTCTGCTGATGGGGACCCCAGAGCTGGACACAGCTTTACCCCAGGGGGGTCTCCCCAGAGCAGAGCAGAGGGGACAATCCCTTCCCTGGCCCTGCTGCTCACACTCTGGGGATGGAGCACAGGACAGGGGGGGTTTGATGGCTCCTGCTCAGCTTCTCCTCACCCAACACCCCCAGCTCCTGCTCCTCAGGGGTTTCTACAGACATTCCACACCCAGCCTGGATTTGTCTTTAGAATTGCCCTGACCCAGGTGCATTTGGCATTGTTGAACTTGATGCAGTTTGCCCAAGCTGACTCCTCCAGCCCATCCGTGTCCCTCTGGACAAAGTCTGCTGGGGTTTAGGAGGTGTCATTCTGCTGATGGATTCTGCCCTGGAGGACTCCAGAGCCTGTGCAGGCATCCCCAGGGCCTGAAATGGAGGAGCTAAGGGAACTTGAAAAAATTATCCCAGCACTGGAAAAATTCTCAGTCATACACACTGCCTTGAACAATTCCTACACAGCAGTTTGTAATCAGAGGTGCTGGTAGCTCATGGGGGTTTTGGTAGCTTGACCTGCAGCCTTGCTATCACTGATTTCTGCTTTTTAAAAATTATTCATATTGCTGTTTTAGATAAAAAGGAATACACTGGGCAATCAGCTGTCGAAGCAGCTTTTTTAGTGTGAATCACAGAACACTGAGTGCTTCTCTAGAAAACTTGTCCTCCTTATCATCTCATCAGGTTAGTCCACTAACCAGAACAGCAACCTGCAGCCTTCCTAACTCCAGGAGATTAGTGCAGGTGCACGATCATTCACATTTCATCTACTTGATGAAATCCTCCTTTTCTCACCCCACGATTTCCTAGAAAGAGGCAAGGCAGCAGCATCCCAAGGCTCCCACGTGTCCTGCAGGAGGGAGCTGACATGAAGGAGTGATTGGTTTAACACTGACCACAATTACAGGCTGATAGTTCTGCTGGCTGCCAGTGGCCATTCAGATTTCTTACATACATGGAAAATATGTTATAGGCAGCTCAAAACCAGCTCTACTTTCATTTTCCCTGTCTTGTGCCTGCTTGCACTTCACCTCAGTCATTTGACATTCAAAAAAAACTTCTTCAGTTTTAGGGCATAAAAGCATGCTATTTATTATGTCTTTACTGTTATCTCCAAAAGCATGTTTTTTTGTGCCACGAATTAAAATCTTGCCTTTATGTTCAAAACCATGCCCATATCTGCCATGCCCTGGTCTCCTGGCTGCCACAGTCAGATTATAATTTACTGTTTCAGTAAAAGTCCAACAGTTTAGTTCTTTTCCTCCCCTAGTAGTTGCTCTTTGTTCTGCACTGCCCTAGACCAAGATATCTTTGTGATACACACACTGATAAACATATACATATACACACACCCTTATGTATGCAAACTTATAGATACAGATATATATTTATACACAGTTTCCCTCAATGCCCTTTCCTCATGTCATTTCTTGTTATCTACCTGTTTGGTTTCCCTTTTTATGTGATTTTTTTTCTTCTTGCTCAAACCAACCCATTAAACCATCTCAGAAGAAATAAGCTAATAGCAACAATCTCTTGGACATATAATGCATAATTCTACCCAGACTCTGTCATTTCTTATTTAGAGAAGGCTTAGGCCACCCTATAGATGTTATATTAATGGATATGTCTATGTAGTGCAGTTGAGGTTGCCTGTGAGTGTTTCTTTGCAAGAGTGCTCCTCAGCTCTGTGCATTTCTTTTATTGTATAAATAAAGGCACCTCAGTGATCAATAGAGTGTGGGGAGCAGACATCAGTGATTTCTCCACTACACCTCAGCACGTGGGTCTTGAAGGTTTCACCAGGTCACAGCATCTGCAGCAAGTGGTCATACAGGGTCTGTTACAAAAAAAGAATGAATTATTAAAAAAAAAGGCAGTAGAAGGTAAAAAACATTTTGATGAGTGCCTTGAAGTGCTTTTAGTAAGTCAATGTTTCCATTCTCCTCTGAGCTCTCTCTGTTTTCTTAACACATTCTGCCATTGCTCAGCCCTTAAGGAGTTTCTTTGCTTTCCATCCGTTTATGGGTTTGTTTTGCTGTTTGGCTTTTTTATTTATTTATTTATTTATTTATTTATTTATTTATTTATTTATTTATTCATTTATTTATTTCTGGGGTGTGTGGTGTATACCATAATTTCCCCTGTGTTTTCAGGTGTCAGGAAAACAAAACCCTGGGAGCAGAGCAGCCTCCTTCATCTCCCAACTTCGAGGCTTTTGCCTCAAAGCCTTTAAGCTCCCAGAGACAGACTGCATGAGGAAGGCAGCAGAATTTCCCCATGCCAGCACCCCAGGAACAGCAGTGAGAACCCCTCCTCCAAGAGACACAGCCAGGAGCTCCAGGGAGAGAAGCCAAAGGTTGGTAGTGGGAAAACAAACACCTCCAGCAACTGCAGAAAGCAAAGCCCAAGTTCACCCTGGCTTCACCCACCTGCAGGATTTCTGCCTGCTGTCAGCCTCCCCGTGTCAGGACACGCAGTGTCAATAATCTTTAGTAGGAAGTGAAACATTTCTGGTCATTCAGCTGGCTTAGGATCTGGTCCAGCTCTTGTGTGAGCAGGATGGAAGTTGAGCAGGGATACAAACTCACCAGAACCCCCGAGTGGGCTGCTGGCCAGGCTGGTGCTGGTGTTGCAGCTCAGCCTTGGGTTTTACAGAGTGAGGCCACAAAAGCAGCCCCCAGAAGATAGCCCTGTGTGCTTTGCAGGGCAGTCAGCAGCCCTGCCTTCTCCTGGATGTGGATTTTTGGGTCTTTAGGCCTTGCACATGAAGGGAAGGACCCGTGGTGTTGCCAACGTGTGAGGTTACACCTTTTTAATTAAAGCTGTGACTGCGTGCTGAGCTACTTAGGCTGGTGATGCTTTATGAGTGGACAGCTTCAGGCTGGTGACAGAGGTTTCTTTCACTGGAAATTGCTTAAGCTTATCTTGCAGAAATGAATTAAGAAATATTGACACAAACTTCTTCAGTGGCAAGTGATAAGTGAAACAGTATCTTCCACCAGTACAGGTAGAAATGGGAAGAGGCTTGTCTTGTTTTGCTTGGGTTTGGTTTTTTTTTCCCTTTTCTTTTTTGTTTTTCATATTTTTTTAGAGTGCAAGTTCCACTCTCAGATGACCATTAGCATTTGTGCAGTTTCCAAATACTCTGATAATGAGGTTTGTTTTGTTTTGCTTTTTTTCCAAACCACATTCTGCAAGTGTCAACGTGAGAAGTCTAATTTCACCTTCAAACCCTTTAACTAGTGCTTCTTCCTGACATCTGCCTTTCCTAACCAGCACTGTCCCTATGTAGGGTTTGTTGTAGCAGGGTTTATTGCTGTTTGAAGGGGGAAAGGAGGGTGCATGAAGGGAAGGAGCCCACTGTACTGCTACTTTTGTGTACTGTTTCCTCTTCCATAGTCTGCTTTGCCCTAGGAGAGAAAGGAGCTGTAAAATAAGAACCTTGGTAGCCCAGCAACAGCCTCATCCACCCCTTGCTTGTTGAGGTGTGACACAGCAGCCTGCGTGCTGGAAGGAGGCAAGGGGTGCACATGGAAAAAAAAAAACAGATTCAGAGGTGCACAACTGTGCTTGAAGGCAACACAACAGCCAAGGGGAAACAGCAGGTAAAAGCAGGCTGGGTTTCCATCCCTGCTGCTGCTCTTTCCTGTATTTCAGCCCCTGGCTGAAACCAGCCAAAATGCTCTGCAGTTTTTCTGTGGAGCACGGGTGAAATTAAAGAGCAAACAAGCATCAGGGATGGTTTGAGGCACGTGGTGTCTGAGCCTGCACACTGCTGCAGATGGAGGGTGGTACCCATGGCTGTGATGCCATTGCTGGAAAAACCATCATTGCTTTGCTCTGTCCTCAGGAAAGGAGGAATCAGAAGCTTTGAAACCCCCTCCTCCTTTTTTTTTTTTTTCCCTCCAGAGCCATGTGCTGGTGAGCTGAGAGTGTCTGAGCACCCCTGAGGGTACAGCAGGACAGGAGGGACAGGGGGTGGGCTGGCAAATACCTGATGGGGGCAACTCATTGCAAAGGGACTTTCACATCTACACGTTTTTTGGGTGGTCTTCCTCTTTGTAGTGTCAATGGCAGGATGTCCACACAGTCCTGGCCAGGCAGATCAGGTCTCACAGCTTTCCCCACCCAGCTTGGTGGGCTTTGGGGGTGGTGATTTCTTTGTGCTTGCTGGCAACCAAAGTTCAGATGTATTCAGTCTGGAATATTTTTATGGTGGTGCAGGATCTAGCCCACTGAAACACGTGGCCAGTTTGGAGAAACCTGAGCCCTGAAGCTCTTATGGCTAGCACTTCACCTAAAAAGCATACTTTACAAAAAGGTGGCCAGTTTTGGGGGAGAAACAGCCAATTACTCCTGCAAAGCAGCCAATTTGCATTATTTGTTCCTTCTTTACTGCACAGGGAGCACTTTGTAGTTTATGGGGCAATTGAAGCTGCTGTGATATCTCCTGCTGCTGGAGGAGTGGTGAGTGATGTCTGTGTATTTTGTGGTCTGCCAAGGAAAAAACCTCCATTTCCTCATTATACAGGTAAAAAATAGACTTCCACACATAGGTGTACTCAACAAATGATAGTACTTTGTTTCTGCTAGTCCTCAATAGTAAATTACTTATAAGAATGTCAAAATGTTGCTTTAAAGTTCAGTGCAGTGCTGACGTTTTAATCCACTTAACCACTTATGTGGTTCTTGTGCTGCATTCATAAAATGTCAGTATAAATTAGAGAAGTACTGTCACACAGGCTACACAGAACCACATTTTTTGTGCAGCCTCTGTCTCTCCAGCTGTCACTGTAGCCTCTAAGCCCTGTTCTGCACGGGATGGTTCACCACTGCAGCAAAAAGTGGAAGGCTCAAAGTGGAGTCTGAATAATTTCAGATTATTTTTATTATTGCTTACTGGCTGTGTGAGACTGGGAGGTGAATCTTCCTCAAGCTGCCCATATGGATTAACTGGGCATTTGTATGTAGGCATTTTTTGTAGGCATATTATCAGTCCTGATAGAGCAGAGGTAGATCAAGAAGCAGTTAGGAAGTAGAATTGTTTTCTGCTTTAACCTCTACACAGTTTTAAACTGATGGTTGTTTTCCATCAATCCTGAAGCTGTGCTGGTTCCTTTGTGTGTTTGTATATAAATATATGGTGTGTGCTTCTGTGGGGTGTGTGCCAAACAACAGGCAAGGCTTCTGTTTTCAAAAGGCTGCTGAAAATGCAGAGGAGCAGAGAAATCGTGACATTTTAAAACTACTAGTTTCCACTGTTACTTTTCTCCCTGAAATTTAGCAGAGCTGTGAAACAGAAAATGCAGAGTGCACGTCGCATTTACTCTTGGCTCCTGATACCTTCCTTACCATTACATACTCCCCTTTCTTTATCTGTCTTAAATAAATATATAAATGAAAAATACTGTAGGCAAAGAGTTGTGTATAGGTGGCAACTGTTGCATGGAGGTGCAGGTGTGGAAGCACCCACACACAGAGCATGGCACAGTGCCTTTGTTTGAGCAGGAGCTGCATGGGTGATGTGTGTTTTAAACTTCCCTGGACAATGTGAAGTTGCTGAGGTAACCAAGATCTGGACAAAGAAGTAGGAGAACCACTTGGTAATGCGTTTGGGCAGAGGACATTATCCACTTCTGCAATCAATTATAGGCAGATGTCACCGTGTCACTGCAGTCTGACATTGCTGAGGCACAGGCTGTGCTGTTGTGGAGGGGAACTCTCAGGTGCAAAAGGATGAGTGTTTGTGTTGCTCTGAAACTGCCTGGTGCTTTTTGGCCAGTTGATAGGAGGGCTGGGGTGATTTATTCTCTGTACATCTGAGACAAGAAGAAACTGTGGCTTGACTTTATGTTGATGCTGATGTTTGGAAGAGATAAGCAGAATGACAGAGGGGGTCACAGAAGATCTGGAAGATATTTTCTTTGTTGTTGTTTCTGCTGTTTAGAGACCTTTGTGTATTTTAGGCCACGGTCCCAAAAAAGACCATTTCTGCTGACAAGTGAGTATGCACAGAAGTATTTGCAGGATGAAAGGCAAAGTAAAATCCTACAAGTTTAAAGCAGAAGTGTTATCAAGATCTTGCTCTCTGCCATGAGAATTTCATTTAATTAAAGTGGTGTTTCTCTCCCACTCCCATTAATTTTCTGAGTCTGTCATGAAAGCATGCAGTTTGTTCTCCTGGCTGGAGTGCAGAGGGTTAACATGGTTTTTCCTGGGTAAAATAGCCATGTTTTTTAATTCATGGTCAAAGTAAACATCCAAAGCCATGGTGGGTGCTTCAGACACCATCCTGCCTGGCTCGTTAACCACAGCTTGCAAAGCTCTGTTTTCTGTCCCCTGTTTCTTGCCTGGGAAGCAGAAGTTTTGCCTCAAATACAGTTTTTTAAAATAGCCCTGCCTGGGCTGGAGTAATTTTCCCCTGCTTCTCAAAGAGGAGGAGGTCAGTCCCTGTGTCCTTCCCTGCTTGCTGGGCACGGAGCTGTTGGAGGAGGAGGAGGAGGAGGAGGAGGGCTGGAGCAGCACAGCAGAGCAGGAGGTTGGCTTGCATGCCGTGTGTTGTGGTTTAGAAACCTTGTGCTTTTGTAGTGAAAATTCATCTGGTTTATTGCATTAATTAAAATGAAAGTCCTCCAAGGCGACAGCAGAGCACTGAGTGAGTGCAGAGGCAGAGGCCACCCCACCTGCCATGGTGTTTTCCCAATGAGCTGAGAGCACCTCAGCTTAAAGCCTCCTCACATCCTTCAATTATCTTTCCAGTATGCCTCTGGGTCCCATCTAAGTACATCCAGACTTAAAAATAGGCATAAAATTAAATCAGAAGCAGCCTTGTTATTTAATGAAAAGTGGTGGAGGAGAGGCCTAAACCTTGGTTTCCATTAGCTTTAAAAATACGACTAATAATCTGTAATATTCTTGTTTTCTCTCATGAATGCACTCTTTGTTATTTTGCTTTCTGTAAACAGCCAAGTGGAAGGCAAATGCTATTAGCAGAGAATAAACATGGCTGCTGTTTTCTCTCCTTGCTCTTGGCTTTACAGATGAGAACAGACTAAAACTGTAATTTACCCAAAATGGGGAAAATAGGGCTGTGACAGTGAACTGCAAGATGTAAAACTCTTTTTCCTGGTGAGAATGAGAGCTGATTTCCAAATTTTTCTTTGTTCTAAGGTTGTAGGAGCAATAAAAGCACACCAATTTCTTGAAGTTTCTGTTTATATCAATTTTATCATACCTCACATCACGGATCTTTTGTTTGATTGCTTGAATAAAACACAGAAAATTACGAATATGAAGGATTTTTAACTCAACACAGCTTTTGCAGAGTTTGAAACACACCAGCATGGATGTGCTCTCTTAGGGAGGAGTTCAGCTGCCAAACTTGCTCCCTGCTCAAACGTATGGTTGAGTCCTTATTGCAGTTTTAGTCTTTATTGTAATTTTATTCCATAAATAGAAAATGCAGCCTCTTTGCAATGTAATACAGGTCTTATGTGCCTCTGTTATGCTGGAGAATCATTAAGCCAATTAGAGACATGTTTTTCCTGACTGTAATTTCTTTGAGATGTGCAACCTGTAATTTAGATGCAGCTTAGGATGCAGCAAGACATTTGGGTTTTTTTCTTCTTTTTGCCTCAACCATTCTTAAAAATATAATTTTCCCACATGTTCAGATACAGCTCTTGAAATAGGGACGTGCAGCTCTGGGTCTCTTTACAAACTGGTGCTGCTAACTGCTGTAGTGAAAAATCCATTTTCCCTGTGTGCTGGAAATAGTCACAGTCACCATTCAGACGCCTTCAGCTCTGTCAAAATACCCCAGTTACAGTAATTTTGACAATTAGAATTATTCATCCCACTGTGGTATTGTTTATACTATCAGCTAATTGCTAGCTAGACACCCCTTCCTATTTTACATTGCACTGTTTAAAATGTTTTGGGGTTTGTTGTGGGTTTTTTTTCCCCTTGGTTGTATTATGAACTAGCTTTTCTTTTTCCCTTTTTGTTTTTTTCCCCCTTTTAATTGTCAGTTGTTGTTTTTTTCCTACTTTGTTGAAGTTTAAATTTAGGCATAGTCTGGAACTGCTGAAACCATCTTATTTATCTTCAGTTGGTTTTGGTTTACATTTGCTCTGCAAAGCTTATTCATTCATCCAGAACAGTTAAGTATGACTTGGAATGTTTGCCTTCCATGTTAGTTCCCACTCTTTACATTTCTGTCATGCATATGAAATGAAGACATGAGTTTTTGTGGAAAAAATCAGGTATTCCACGTGATCCACTGCATTAAAAAAAAAAAAAGTAAACGTTCACCCTCAAAAATGAAGTGTTGCAATACAAATGCTGCTCTCATTTGCTGCTTTGGAGAAAGTTTAAGGTATTTTAAGTGCCACTTTAACTCACACTGTTGGAAAGTTGCTGTTGACTGCAGAGGAACATGGATTTCACTCTAAGGACCATGAGAACGTGGCAAAAGAAAACAAAACCAGTTCTCTTCTCCCTGAACTTTTCTCCTCCTGACCCACTGGAAAAAATGCCTTCTGGCTCAGACCAAAGCAGGGAGCAAAGGCATTTTAGTTTCATGGCAAAAGCAAACAGAATGAAAACACCAGATCTGGGACCAGGGTTTCAGTGATCTTCAGTGAGAAGAAATCTGGCTGGGAGGTGCTGCAATTACACAAGGATCTAATAGCAAAAAAAAAAGAGTGGGGCTTTGTTCCTGCTGCTGGCAGTGGCTTGGCAGAAAGATATTTTCTTGGCACATAATACTGGTCTACCTGTCTTTGCAGCATCTTGAATTACTGTGATGGAAGTTAATCTGTGAATGCAAAAATACAGTTACTATAAAATGTCTGCCTTAGTAGGAGCTGGGTGGGAGAACAAGAGGTTAGGAATAACTCTATCCTTGCACCTTGCAATAATTAATTTATCCTTAATCCTGAACACCTACGAGCGTGTGATTTATCTTCCCCAGGACTAATTTTGTTGCTGGAAAGCCACCAAATGTGGACTCCACGCTGTGATTAATTACTAATTAGTTATCCAGATAGTGTGAGATGATGTAAGGAAAAGTCCAGCCTTCAGAAAGGGACTTTCTGTCAATAATGTGAATTTCTGAGTGATGTGTATTGCCTCGGGGAGGGTGTGTGCTGGGACAGGGCTGTTCCACAGGGATGGACCTGCACCTCCAGGGGTGGCCTGAGGTTTGATTTTGCAAATAAAATTCCAAGGAAGGAAAGTGCACGGGCTCTCCCCTGATAAGGTCTAAGGTATCCATCCCTTTGAGGCCACTCTGCAGCTGGGTGCCACCGCTGTGGGGACTGAGAAGCAGCTTCCTGGGGAGCTGCCAAAAGTGAGGAGAGTGGAAGGATTAATCAGTGGATGCCACTGAGTCATCCTATCTGCTGCCCCTTCTTCTGTACCCTGGGGCAGGGGACTCTCTGCCAGAGCTGACATAGTCCCCAGAAATACCTTGGACCATTTCCTTGCATTGAAATGTCCTGCTTGCAGGCTCCTCTTTATGGATATGTGTGTTTATACATACTTTCTATTTCCAGGACACCCGTGGAATAAATCTTCCAGCTTTGGTTGCATAGCAGTTCCCTGTGGCATCTCATTAGCATCTTCCTAAGTCACTTGTTGTCATCAAAACCCTTAATGACTTTGCTCAGGATTTCATTAAGTTAAGGAAATCCAATTAGCTTCTTGGTGTTAACCAGAAGGGCCCTGTAGCTCTTTCTCTGGACCAAAGACTTCACCAACAAGGTAAAATTAATGTCCTCACCTCTCAAGGACACCTGGATACCAGGATGGGAAGCTGCCATGCTTCTCCCTGACCTGGGCTGCTCTGAAGCTGCTCAGTGATGCCCACACTGATGGAGAAAAGTCTCTCACTTCATGCTAGGGCTTCTTGCCATCACCTGAGATGTGTTTCTTGCATGGAGGGAGGGCAGAGTGACAGCCATCCCCATGGTGCTGGCAGTCAGTCCTGCTTCTCCGTGTGTATCTGCTGAGCTCACAGCAGAGCTGTAAAACACAAGAAAACGGTGACTTTCCACCCGTGTCTGGGTGTCACAGAGGCTGTCCAGGGGTGGTGCTCAATGTCTCAGTGTCCAGGTGCAGGTCTGTGGCAGGTGGTGTCCCTCAGGGGTCCGTACTGGAACCAGTGCTGTTTAATATTAATATAATTGTTTAATAAACAATGCTGTTTAATGGTGACACAGGCAGTGGTGCTCAGGGCACACTCAGCAGGTCTGCAGCTGGCTCCAAGCTCTGTGGCCAGCACGGGCAGGGACCCCATCCAGAGACACCTGGGCTGGAGGCAGGAGTGAGCCCATGTGGGCTTCACAAAGTTCAGCAAGACCAAGGGCAAGGTCCTGCACCTGGGTCGGGACATCCCTACCTACAGATCCCATCTGGGTGTGGAATGTCTGTAGAGATCCCTGAGGAGCAGGAGCTGGGGGTGTTGGGTGAGGAGAAGCTGAGCAGGAGCCATCAAACCCCCCCTGTCCTGTGCTGCATCCCCAGAGTGTGAGCAGCAGGGCCAGGGAGGGGATTGTCCCCTCTGCTCTGCTCTGGGGAGACCCCCCTGGGGTAAAGCTGTGTCCAGCTCTGGGGTCCCCATCAGCAGAAGGACCCGGAGCTGTTGGAGCCAGTGCAGAGGAGGCCCTGGAGCTGCTGGGAGGGCTGGAGCAGCTCTGCTCTGGAGCCAGGCTGAGAGAGTTGGGGGTGTTGAGGCTGGAGAAGAGGAGAAGGGAGAAGGGAGGAGAAGGAGAAGGAGAAGGAGAAGGAGAAGGAGAAGGAGAAGGAGAAGGAGAAGGAGAAGGAGAAGGAGAAGGAGAAGGAGAAGGAGAAGGAGAAGGGAGAAGGGAGAAGGGGGAGGAGGAGGAGAAGGAGAAGGAAGAAGAAAGAGAAGGAGAAGGGAGAAGGGAGAAGGGAGAAGGAGAAGGAGAAGGAGAAGGAGAAGGAGAAGGAGAAGGAGAAGGAGAAGGAGAAGGAGAAGGAGAAGGAGAAGGAGAAGGAGAAGGAGAAGGAGAAGGAGAAGGAGATGGAGAAGGGAGATGGAGAAGAAGGGAGAAGGTCTCATGTCACAATCAAATGACTGTAAGAGATGAACAGTGGCTTTATAACAAGACAGGGTAATGAGTGGTTACTGCATTAGCCTTTCACCTTTTTGAGATTTGAATTTACAGAATCCCAGGATGTTTAGGTTGGAAGAGACCTCCAAGCTCATCCAGTCCAACCTTTGACCAACACCACCACCAACCACCAAACCCTGTCCTTAGGGACCAGCTCCAAATGCCTTTTAAATGCCTCCAGGGATGGGGACTCCACCACTCTCCTGGAGCTGTCTGAACTCCACAAAGCTCCAGAGCCTGCCAGGGTGGCAAACTCAAGCACCCTGAGGGTTGGCTTCTAGGTTTCCAAGCAAACATCTGGAAACATCTGTACACTGCTTGCAGGGAACACCAACCAAGCTACAGGCACACTGACAATGAAGTCAGATTCTTGCCAGCCCATCACTGCCTGGTTGCTTGCAGATGGTGTCCCTGGAAATGGTGTGAGTTCTGCAGCTGTAGGGAATGTTGTTCTTTTGGCTGTGTAAGATTAATTGCAGCGAAATTCTTTCAGGAGAGAACTGAATTGTGAGAGTGACTCAGCAAAGCTTGGCAATATTTTGAATAGGGACAGTGTTCCTCAAAAAGTGCAGTCATCTGGTTACACAAACACTCAATACTGCGAGCTGTTTATTAGTATTTAAAAAAAAAAGTAATTTTTAGAGTTATGAGGTCTTCCTTCCATTGGCAATAGGTAGCATTCATCACATTGTGATCTCATGATGATAATACATATAAATATAGATTTAATTAAACGATGGCCATCACTTGCAAACAAGAGAAATTATAAAACTACAATTATGAACGTTGCAACTTTGAAGTCCTTTTGGGAGCTGATGGGGAACCACAGCTGAGTGAAGCTGAATCAGCTGCTCCTTGAAAATCTGCAGCAGGTTCCAGACTCCTCTCTGGATGCTCCTCAGCAGCTAAACTGCAACAAGAATCCTCCATTAATATCTGTGGGCTGAGCACTTGTGTGTGAAGACATCTGAGTGTTAGACAAAAGCCTTCCTCCTGGTTTTGTCCTCTAAACTGGAGGCTGCTCTGGTGGTCAATGTGAGAGCAGTAAATGATGTCCCAGTGTAGTGGGCTGGAAGGGAAGGTATTGGTTTCTTGCTGTTTTGGTAAATTCAAAGAACCCATCAGCCAGCAGAGGTGAAGTGGAGCAGCTCAACAAGCTGAGCTGTCAGACACCTCTGAAGATGCACAGGCCATGGGGATGCTGTGTCTCCTGGTGCTGAGTTGAGGCACAGGAATTTCCCCTGCCCTGCTGACACAAAGTCCCATGGTGTCCCTGCATCTGCGGTCCTGCATCCTCCAGTCTCACAGAAGCACCACAGTTGGAGGAGAACTCCAGGAGCATTGCATCCAACCATCAGCATCTTCATGAATGAAGTACCTCTGTGTCTGTACCACACTGGACACTGGAGCATGCCCTGAAGAACCTTTATAAACACCTCCAGGTTCCACCATCTCCCTGTGCAGCCCATTCCAACACCTAAACACTCACTCAGCAAAGAAATTCTTCCTGGTATCAGTCTGAACCTCCCTGGTGCAGCTGGATGTTGGATTACAGCTTCCTACAGGATCCCCTCGTGGCTCCTGAGCCTCTAACCATCGATGGGTGAGTTGTTATGGGCCCATTTAGGACACAAGTCCTTCATCTCCCAAGCCCAATTGCAGGGACAGCCATTGTCACCTTGGGTGGTGACCAAGAGCATTCTCGTGACCCAGAGCTGCCATCAAGCTCTGCTGCTTCTGCTGCTTCTTGTCATCCTGTTTCCCGTGGCCATTTTTGTCCTGCTGGAGAAGTACCTGGGGAGTCTGAGATTCCTCATCCCTCCTGGAAGACTTTATCCTGTGGGACATCAACCACCAGGCAGCTGCAGAGAGCCACAAGGTCTCCCCTCAGCCTCCTCTGCTCCAGGATCAACACCCACAGGGCCCTCAGATGCTCCTCACAACTTCTCCAGACCCTTCTCCATCTTCTCCAAACCTTCTCCATCTTCTCCAGACCCTTCTTCATCTTCTCTAGACCCTCTCCTTACTCTCCAAACCTTCTCCTTGCTCTCCAAACCTTCTCCTTGCTCTCCAGCCCCTTCCCCAGCTCCCCTACTCTGGAAAGTTTGAAGCCTCAGCTCAGCAGGATCTGGGACATCTCAGATAAACAATAATATTAAAGGGTGGGACCAGATGATCCTTGAGGTCCCTTCCAACTGCACATTTGATTATTCTGTGATTTTGCAGATGTGCTGCTGCATCTCCCATGAGGGAAATGAGCAATTTCTTTACTTCTTTAGCTCTTCCATGGGGCAAACCCTTCAGCGTGCCCAGCCTGGACCTGTTTTCTCCTGTGCTGTGGGGTCCAGACCAGGGCTGTGAGTTCATTCCATCCACACATCCCTTGCTTTCTCTGCTAGAGATCAGGGTGACTGAGGGCTGGTTTTGGTTCTGCAGAGAGGTGAGGCCTCATCATTTAACAAGCAGTTCAAAACTGTCACAAATTGGAAATAAGAATAGAAAATCTTGGTTACAAGAGAAAAAATAATTTACTTTAAAATTACCCAGTATAAACATATAGGAATAAATTCCTAAACTCTTTGGCTGCTTCCCAAAGGATAACATATTCTTGTATTCTTGCATTATTATTAATATTAATATTATTATTGTTGTTGTTGTTATCCATCAATCTTGGAAAATGCTCCACTCCAGCAGAGGCAAACCTGCCACAGCATCTGTTGGTGTCCCTTCTTCTGGGAAATAATTCTGTGATTCTGTGAATTCTGTGATTCTGTCCCTGCAGCTTCACAGGGAAGTTGTGCCTAAGATGAAACCCCAAGAGCAGAGGAGCTTTTCCATCAGTGATGGTGCCATTGGCTTGGACATCACCCCAGCCCTGGGGCACTGGAAAGGCTGCAGGCTGCAGGCACAGGTTGAAATGAGTTATTTTGGGGAATGTCAAAATTTTGGAGACTGTAAGACTTAAAAATAGGAAAAAACTGTATTTCAGGGCTAAACAGAGCGTATCTATTGATGGATTTTAAGAAATTTGAAAACTGAAAATTGAAGATCAACCATCAGCATCTTCAAGTGAGAAAACTGAAAACCAAAACATACCCAGAAGAACTGAAGCAAATTCACCCAGTTGGTGGAACAACTTTGTAGGGTCAATGTAGAACAGGAGAAGCCTGGAAAGGGAGAGTTAAAATTAACTCATTTTGTTTTGGGTTTTGTTTGGAGATCTTGCTAGTTACACACCACGTGCTTCATGCCACAAGAGTTAGAGACACAGAACTAAGGATGGGATTTCAGCCTCTTATTGAAAATAAATTAAAAAAAAAAAGAGCAAGCAAAAAACCTGACTTCTTGGCTATGCCTTTCAGGGTGTCCTGTGTCTTCTGCAGATATTTCCATGGTGCCAGTCCTATCCCTCATGGTGCCTGTGATTCAGGGTCTGTTTGCAAGAAGTGTATATTATTATTTTGGGTGGCCTCCTGGCTACATTAAGGTTTTGACTTTCCGAATGCTCCTGGTGCTTTAAACCATTTCACCTGCCATCTCTGTAAAAGTCACTGTGTAATTTATTCCAGCTGCTCATGGGGGGTTTGGCTTTTGCAGCTCTCAGAAATCCTCACTTGTTTTCTCAGAGACATTTCTGGGACTTTTCACCCTGTGTTGGAAGAATGTGTCCCATCCCGTGCTGCCATGGCCTTGTTTGTGGGGGTGGAGGAGCAGCCCTGGGAGAAAGTGATGGAATGGAGGCAGTAATTGGCAATAATGATGTGTATCTGAGAAGAGAGAGAAAACAGCAATCAGAAAAGGGGAGGAAAAAAAAAAAAAAAGGTGTCGTGGTTGACACTCTATGCATATGAAGTGACCTTCTGCTTGTACTCATTTACACCCCATTCTGCTTTTGCTGAAATGGGCAGAAGTTCATTTATGGAAGAATTTATGTTTGCTCTCCAAACACAGCATAAACCCCTCAAAGTGAATTTTGATTTTTGATTTTTTTACTTTTATCAGACAAATTATGCTGCTGGGGCTCTGCCCCATCATGCCATAAAGACCAAAGCCAGGCTTCCTGCTGATCCTGTTGGGTGAAACGTGGGACTTGCCTTGAGCTGGTGTCAGCTGGCTCTGCTGGATTGCCAGCTGAAAAAATAGAGCAGGGAGATGTTATTTGATCACTGCTAAACACCACCCTGAGAATTTACAGCAGCCAGGACCAGGGATTAACAAGTTCCCATGTTCTGCTCACCTGCCAGGGGCATGGCTGTGGTGATGGAGGTGGAACCCCCCAGGAAGGCCAGGGGATTGCCAAGCCCTAACAAGACATTCCCAGAGAAGGATCTGGGGCAGTTTGAGTTCCAGGAGTCAGTGGGGAAGCATTGCAGTGTTTGGGTTATCCCAATCTCATCTGGCTGTTTGGAAGGTCACCCAGCTCATATTTGGGGGTGGGAGTGGGTGAGGTCCCTTTCCAACCCAAATTATTCCCTGGTTCTGTGATTTAATTCATCCTGTTGTTGCTGTGTGGTCTTGTGGCCATCTGTCCTGTGGTGGCTGACAGGACCACTGTGTGCTGCTGCCTCATAGCTCACAGAATCCAGGCAAGAAACCAGATAAAGGCATACTGCTTTTTCTTTTTGCTTCATACTGAAAAAACACAAACACTTCTCCCAGTCTTTTTAATTTATTTTTTTTTTTTTGCCCTGACACTCTTAGGACTGACTTACAGGTGGGGGCACCTTCCTTTCAGATAATTGAAGTGTCTCCTGCTGGGATGCTGTAGGGTTGGTTTAGCAGCAGCTGATCTGCTGCAGTTTTCAGAGGAAGGTGTTAATTGATTTTGGGACAGGCTGTAATTCACAGGGCTCCAGCAGCTGCAGGTGGCTCTTCCCCAGCATCTTGGAGACGTGGAGATGTTGAGGAGTGACAACAGAGGAATGTGGGCTCTGAGAGCAGAGCTGGGGGTGGGGGGTCTGAACCCTGAACCCACCCATCCAGAGCAGGAGGAGAGACTCAAACAAAGTGAGGTGGCTCCATGGCTTCATCTACAGCTTTTTTTGGCTTTCATTCTTGTTAATCTTTTCTGCTTGTTTTGCTTGTTAGCAGAAGGAAATGTGAACACTTGTGATGAGCTTTTTGAAAGCTTGCTTGTTGCTTTTTGTGTGTGAACAGAGTGGGAGAAGGACAACCCCCAGGAGAAGCACCTGTGGTGAGTGTCCTTAGAGGCTGCATAACAAACAACCTTGCCCGTGTTATCACAGCACTTTGATAACTGAGGGCTGTGTTATCAGCCAGCAGAAAGGTGGGAATGGAGCATAAATTCCCAGCTGCACACAAAGGTTTGTCATGGACTACCAAGACTTGAACCAGTCTGCTTATGCTGAAGAAGGGGATGAGGTAGCAGTAAAAGCCCACCACCCTCCCATGGATGTGGATGGAGAAGGAACCCCACTGTAAGAGGGATGAAGCTGTCCCATAACATCCTCTGGATTCACTGCTTCCTGGGCTGCAGATCACAAAGGCCAGGGAATTGTCTCTCCTGCTGTGGGCACCAGCAGCACCCCGTCAGTGCCCATTGCCTCTTCAGACTGCTCTGCCCAGGGTAATGTGGTTTTGGCTGTGGTCAGGACCCTCTGCTCTGCTCTGGGGAGACCCCCCTGGGGTAAAGCTGTGTCCAGCTCTGGGGTCCCCATCAGCAGAAGGACACGGAGCTGTTGGAGCCAGTGCAGAGGAGGCCCTGGAGCTGCTGGGAGGGCTGGAGCAGCTCTGCTCTGGAGCCAGGCTGAGAGAGTTGGGGGTGTTGAGGCTGGAGAAGAGAAGGCTGCAATGGGGAGACCTTAGAGCAGCTTCCAGTGCCTGAAGGGGCTCCAGGAAAGCTGGGGAGGGACTTGGGACAAGGAGGGATGGGAGCCTGCGAGGGGGAAGGGTTTGGAGCTGGGAGAGGGGAGATGGAGAGGAGAAATCCTTTGGGGTGAGGGTGCTGAGCCCCAGGTTGCCCCCAGAAGCTGTGGCTGCCCCATCCCTGGCAGTGCTGAAGGTTGGATGGGGCTTGGATGGAACTGGTCAATATTTAAGGTCACTTCCAACCCAACCCTTTCTATGATGATCCCTCTCTCCCAGAAACAACCTGGGCTGTGGGAGGGGTCCCTGACCATGGCAGAGGGGTTGGGACTGGATGAGCTATAAGATCCCTTCTGAGGGATGCTGTGACAGCAAAGCCCTCTGTACATGAAATGAGAGACAAGGTTTGCAGGACAGGGCCTCCTGGGATGGGCAGCAGCCCTAACCCTGGTATTTTCCTTGCATTGCACCAGGGCTGAGACAGTGGCTCTACTGAAGAAGTTGAAGAGCAATCCTGAGCCCCAGGGGAGATGGGAGTTTAAGGATGAAGCCTCATTATCTCAGTGCTGGACCCACTGCTGGGTCCCTCCCTCCAGGAGGGTCACCAGTGTTGCCCACTTTTCCTGTGGGAGATCTGCCCCTGCTCATGGTGATGTTGCCTCTCTTTGCCATCACATTAAACTGAAGCTTTTCCCCACCCCAGAGCAGATCTGGAAGGCGAGTGTGCCAAAACTCCCTTGTTGGTCAGCATGATGGGTGCTGGCCTCAGCATTCTCCTATGGTCTGGTTTCTGTCATGCCTATAATCATCATTGTACCCTACACAAGAAAAAACAGCAATTTCTAGGAATATTGCCCAGTTCTTTGTAGCCACTTAAAGAGCATTGAAAAGTATGGTCTGAACCTGAGATGGTTCTAATTTAGGGACTACTCAGATACAAGACTTCTGTCTGGGCTCACTTCTAGATGGACAATAGTCACATCGTGCTTTTAACCCTGCAAAGCCCAGTGAGCTAAAAAAACCCAAAAAAACCCCAACAAAAAGGATGTAGAGATGCAGAGAGCATTGTAGTGCTGCAGGAACACCCCAGTATCATGGTGGTGTGGTGGGGATGTCTCTGGTGGGGTCTTTTTGCTGGTAGCAGTAACAAAATTGGCTTCAGCAAGGTCAGACACTGCCCAGTCTGGTGCCAGTGTGAGGATTCAATAATGTGAAGGTGATAAGAAGAGAAATCAAAAAACCCTCTGCTTTTAGGCTTTGCTAAGAAGATGTGCAAATATTTGTGAACTGAGCTCCTCTGTTTAAGTCTATAGGCTGGATACTTGTCAGCTTCCTCTGATAGAAACGTTCATGTTCTAGGCAAATAATTTATTCACTCCCATCTACTCTGGGTTAAATAAAATACTGGCTAATAGAAGACACTGAATATTGATGTAATAAACAACAACAAGCTGTTCAATACAGAAAATACCATAAAAATTTGTAGAGTGAGAAAGGAATAAAAGGAAGAGAAGAGATGAGAACATTTTGTGCTGAAGGAACTCTTGAGTTTCACCACTGTCAAAGCTGCACCAGTGTCATTTGTTTGGAAGTTATGTGACTTAATTCTTCGATGAAGTAGTGAAATAATGAGTTTGATAGCAGATACTGCAAAATTAGAGGCTGTTGTTGATTGAAGCATCACTACAAATACCAGGCAAGTGAAGAGCAGTGAATGGGTTGGAAGAGTAGAGCAGCAGGAAACAGAAAATGCCCCAAATGAGCCTGTTTGTCCATGATAAATGGATAAAAATGTCATATCAGGACAGGAGAGGTTAAGTATGGAATGATAATTACTTCTGTGAAGCAGAGTGGAAGTCTTGTAAATGAAATCTCTGCCTCAGCTGAGCACAGTGCCAGGGAGCTGTGCCCTATAAATTCATCAGTGTCAATGTCCAGGGGGAGAAAGAGCTGCTTAGGCAAATGGACATTGTTGGCAAAAGAACAAATGGCTGTAAATTAGCTGTGATAAACTTCATTTTGAAACTCTGAGGAAGTGAAAAAAAAGAAAAAACCATTCGTGTCTTCTTTCAGGTCAACCAGAAATATAAATAGAAAAGGTTTTTCTAGTGGTCTCGGATACTGAGAAATAAGTGGAGCTCAGCTGTGCATGCAGCATCTTGCATTGTTATTGCTCTTACAGGTCCCCGAAGTACCTCCACTGATTGCAGGAGCAGAGTCCAGAGTCCCCACTTTAAGATATAAGTGCTCTGCTAGATCATAGAGTCATAAAATCATAAAATCCCAGAGTGATTTAGGTTGGAAGGGATCTTAAAACTCACCCAATGCCACCCCTGCTATCATGGTCAGGGACCCCTCCCACAGCCCAGGGTGCTCCAAGCCCCATCCAAGGTGTCCATGAAAGCTTCCAGGGATGAGGCAACCATAATTAATGCTCCTTGACTTAATCAGCAAGGAATCATGGAAGGGTTTGGGTTGGAGGGGACCTTAAAGCTCATCCAGTCCCACCTGGACAATCCAGGGACCCCTCCCCAGCCCAGGGTGCTCCAAGCCCCATCCAACCTTCAGCACTGCCAGGGATGGGGCAGCCACAGCTTCTGGGGGCAACCTGGGGCTCAGCACCCTCACCCCAAAGGATTTCTCCTCTCCATCTCCCCTCTCCCAGCTCCAAACCCTTCCCCCTCGCAGGGTCCCATCCCTCCAGGCCCTTGTCCCAAGTCCCTCCCCAGCTTTCCTGGAGCCCCTTCAGGCACTGGAAGGTGCCTTTGGTCACTGCATTTCATAACAGTTGTGAAGCACACTTTGGCTGAAGTGAAAATGAAGAGGAATCTCCCTGAGGAGCTGGTGTAGATTTTAGTTGTCTGTGGAGCTTTGGCAGAGGGGCAGTGGCCACCTCATCCTTGGGGTCCCACATCCAGAGCCAGCTCTGGCAGCACCAGTGAGCACTGCAGAGAGCCCTGGGTACCCAAAGTGGGGACACCTTGGCTGGTTTAGGATGCTGAGGAGAACACTGGGGTTTTACAGGTGCAGAGCAAACTGCCCTTGCCTGAACAAGGTCCCTGGTTTAGCTGGAGCTTCATGAGAGCAGCAGGCTGGACCACATGAGCTCTGAGTTGAATTTTCTCTGTCATTTTGAACGTATTTTCTTTTGCAAATGAGGGCTGTGCTTCTTTCCTCTGCTGGTGCCTCTTCCCCCAAGTACCCCAAGTGCTCTACCCAAGTAGACACTTTTCCAGGTCTGAATACAGGCATCTGTATGTGCCAAACAGGGCTTTGTACTAATACAAGGTTTGCAATTTAACCAAAAACGAAACAACTCTGTTGGCCAAAGCAAACTGTGTGTGTGCATTGTTCCTCCCACTCTCTGAGAACTCTGCAAATCCCACCCCTGGGCTGCTCCTTTTCTCTCTGATGTGCACCAGGCTTGCTGACCCCAGGGAGATGTCCACCAAAAGCACATTGATCACCCATTGATCCCCTTGACAAAAACTGAGCAACAGCCAACAGGTCACTTCAGCTATAAGGAGGGGATGGATCTTTGCAATTAATTGCTTTGATTATGGGGAATTACAGCCAGCAAGGAGTTGTTTCTGAAGCCAAAAGCTGGTTCTTCAGGCCCCTGCCAGCCTCCTAGCAGTCCTTCTGATTTTCTGCTGCTGGTTTTTGGTTGCCAGCATCTCCCCAAGCCAGCCTGGGCAGTGATAAGAGGTTTATCTCCAGTCCCCCAAACACAACTGATGTAATCCCATGTTTTGCTCCCCAGCATCTCAGGATTACCTCTCATGGTCACAAGGGCACCAGGGGATGGGTGGCAGGAATGAGACATTGCTGAGATAAGATGAATGTGCTCTGCAGGACAAAACAAGAATTGAGGGCAGGGTGCTTTGGCAAAGTTTTTTTTTATCTACTCCCTGGCAGGCAGGTCCAAGCTGTGAACTTCAGGAGATGTGCTCTGGTGTATACACAATCACAAATAAGCAAACTGGGGAGCAAAGCTGTTGATTACTTGCTAACTGGGAAGCCAGCAGTATATTTATGCATTTTTAATATATTCTTTAAGTTTACATATAATGTATTCTTTAAATTGGAATTTTTGATGACTATTCATGCCCTCTGAGTGACTGAAAATGCCTCAGCTCACCATGGCTAAGTTATTGCCACTCTTTTAGAATTCAGGTAGATTAAGACAAGAGTCTGTATCTCAGCTAGAGCAGCAAGCCACATTTTCCCCTCAGTTTCGGAAGCTGAAACTCTTTCTGCTGAACTCCAGTGGTTGTGGTTAGCACTGCCACAGAGACAGGGAGATGGTACAGCCCTGACCATGCACCTCCCAGGGAGAGATGCAGCCAGACCCAGCACCCAGGACATGCTCTGGGCTGGGGCAGACCCAAACCCATCCTTGTCCCTCTCTGGAGGGAGCCTGGTGGGAAGAGAGCCCTGGATGGGTGAAATCACCCACTTTTGGGCAGGCTGACCATACCAGGGCAGAGGATGAGGAGCTGTGGTGGGAAGGAGCAGCCCTGAGGCTGGATGCAGGAGCTGGGTGGGTGCTGCTGTTGGTCACAGCTGCAGATTTCCAACCTGGATCCAGACTGCAGGGGCTGCAAAAGGAAACCAAATCCCCCCAAAAAACAGAGAGATGAGACTGCTGAGGAGGAGGGAGGTTACCTGAGCCTGGAAGTGCCCACAGCCAGCAGGGTCACTGAGCTCAGCTCTGAGTCCCTGGTTGAGCCACAGCAGCAGATAGCAATCATGGGCTTTGCTAATTAACAGTGAGTAAACTTCTGCAGGGAGAGTCTAGTCAAGATCAGCTAAGCAGTGCTGAAAGAACTTGTCCCTTCCTCCTCCAAATTGCAGGTTCACAAGCAAAAGTGCATTAATTGCCAGCTCGTAAGAGAAGGATTTTTTTTTTTTCTGGTGAAAGTGGAAAAAATAATTATAAATTCAAGTTTGTTTTGTTATTTATTGCCAGAATTTTCTCTCACCTCATTTTTAGTCTTTTCTTCCAGGCTGTTTGGATCTGTTCACATTAATGTGGGCTACATCTTGAGCTGTTGCTATTGGAAGCTGTAGAAAAGAGCTACTCTTCAACCCAAGAATACAGGAAATTTAACAATCTGTTCCAAAGATATCCACTAAGTAATTGCTGTGACCTCTGTTCCCACCACCCCTTAAATGGAAAGTGCAGCAGGACAGGACAGGCTGTTCTCAGCAGAGAGAAATCATGCTAAAAATGCTGCCTTTCTGTAATGGCAGGTTTCTTACCTGTGGTTATGTCATTGCCAGGCTGGTGTTTAAGTGCTGGCTTCGTGGTGAGTAATTGCTCCTCATCAGCACACAGTCTAGATATTAAAAAAATGTCTTTTCTGCTTGGGACTGGGAAGTGGTGCAAACAAAACTTTGCTTCCCAATGGGATTTGCAGGTTGGGCTGAGCAGCAATTAAGCTGTTGGTTTAAAGGAGATAAAAGGAGAGGGTGTTTGTTTAAGAGCCTGATGAAATGAAGCTGAGATGAGAGCTGTGGTCACCGACAGACAAAACCAAAACTTTCTTGAATTTCCAGTCCAACCACTGTTGCATCCACACGTTTATGACTTATGTCTGCCACAGCTCTCAGCAGAGAATTAACTTTTTCACTGCCTCCTTCAAACACCTGGTGAAAAATGGGGGAAGACTATGGATTTATGGTGATGGATCAGTTCTTATTCTCCTTTTCCTAGCAGGCAGATCCTGTCTGTCTGTCTGTCTGTCTGTCTGCTGCCCACTTCTGCACAGGGATTTTGCAATGTGCTCACAGGTTTGGGAACTACAAGACCTGAAGCTTAGGTTATTTCATACACAGTAAAAGAATTTTGCATTGCAGGTCAGAAGAGTTACGGTTTTAGACTCTGGATTTTGGGAAAAAAAATAAAACAAAAAAGAAAAAATAAAACCAAAACACTCTGCTTGAAGTTGCCTTGATGTGTTTGTGGCCCTTGGCTGTTTTGCAGGGACCAGGGAAGGTCTGAGGCTTCTGGATGCAGCCTCTCCTGCTTGATTTCTGCACACTGTCAGACCCCAGGACAGCTTCCATGGGCAGAGGTGTCCATAGGCTTCACCGTGGAGCTCAGTGAGGATGTGACAGAACCTGGCATCTTGGGTCCCAGCAAACCAGCTGCTCCACAGGTTTGCTTTAAGGCATTTTACTACCTGCTGCTAATTATGGGGTCTGTAACATCCATCCTTCATACCTGTCCACAGGGTAACTCCTACACCAAAACTGGTGTGTTTTTCTGTACAGCCCCCTGACTGTAGAAGTGGACTCAAGGAGCCCCTTCCTCCTCCATCACCTTTCTCCTTTCTCCTTTCTCTCTCTCCTGCCTCATGTCCTCAGCTCAGTTTTGCTGTCACAGCTCTTTGTGGGCTGCAGGTTGGGCAACAAATCCCTCTCACTGGTTAAAAGTTATTTCCCTCCCCAGGCTGCCCCTTGCAGGGCCAAACTCAGGGCTGAAGGAGGAGGTGGCAGCTCCATAAAACAACTGCCAGTGCTTTGTCCTCATCAGTGTGTCCCCAAAAAGCACAAAAGGAGGGAGGACCAGCCCCTCCGTGGTGGTTCCAAGCTGCCAGCACACCCCAGCAACAGCGGGCAGGCAGATGGGAAAGGGTTCTTTGTGCTGATAAAAGTTTATCAAAAGTCCTGCTGAGCCCTTCCCCTGACGGTAAGGCAGCCGGGGTAAAAATAGGTGGAAAAGGAAACTGGAGATCCAAAGGATGCTGAGAACACACGCCGTGCCTGCTCAAGCTATCAATAACAAACACTCGCAGGCAGGATAGAAGCTGGTTACAATGATTTTCTTTTTTTTTTTTTTTTAAAAAAAAACCCAAGAAAAAACCTAAAAGCAACCTACAAAACACCCCAAAACAAACAAAACAAAACCCCAGAACCTAAAAAGCGTGGTATGCAAAAGCTTCTTTTATTTAAGGAGATGAAACTGCAGCTGTTAAGAATGGAACATTTGCTTGAGGGGATTCCAAACCCCTGCCCAGGAGCCTTCCCTGCAGCAGGAGGAGAGGGAGAGGGAGAGGGAGAGGGAGAGGGAAAGCAAAAGCAAAAGGGAAAGGGAAAGGGAAAGGCAAAGGCAAAGGCAAAGGCAAAGAGAAAGAGAAAGGAAAAGGGAAAGGGAAAGGAAAAGGGAAAGGGAAAGGGAAAGGAAGAGGCTCCTGCCCTGGCAGGGCTCTGTCTCCGTGTCCTTGCACCTGTGGCTTGTCCTGAGAAATGGGAAAAGTGGGAGGAAAAGGAACAAAACCATCCCGGGGAGCACACAGCAGTGCAGGTGGAT
This sequence comes from Archilochus colubris, assembly GCA_023079485.1. Classification (NCBI taxonomy): domain Eukaryota; kingdom Metazoa; phylum Chordata; class Aves; order Apodiformes; family Trochilidae; genus Archilochus; species Archilochus colubris. The sequence goes on from CM041115.1 coordinate 71,084,017, forward strand.
ACTGCTGGCTAGGTGGTTGTGTCTTTTTGCCCGTGAGATTCCCCCAAAATAAGATATTTTCAGCAAATGGCAAAGCTTTTCTAGCCACCTGCAGGGCAGCAGCAGCAGCTTGGGTGCTCCTGGGTCTCCTCCTCACACCTTCCCCAAGGGACCAGCCTGCCTGAGAGGTCCCTGCTGGTGATTCCTCCCTGAGCCCATGGTTTTGGGGTGGTAAAAGATAAAAGTTTATCATCCCTGCCTGCCCGGGCCCTGTGTGCTGCCTGGTGCTGATACCAGCCTGGAGCAGGCCAGGCCTTCCCATGCAGGTCAGGTACTGCTCTGTGACAACACCTCTGACCCTCTTCCCTGGTAATTATTCCAAAAAACAAAAAAAAAAAGAAAGGAAAATAAAAGATTGAGGGCTGCTAACTTTATTTGCTTTGCTGTTAGAGGCTGTGCCCATGGGGCTGTGCAGGCTCATGGCTGACACTGAGCACGGGGCCTGGCATGAGGAGGAATCATGGAGTGCCAGGGGTGGGAAGGGAGCTCTGGAGATGATGGATTCCAACCCCCCTGTCCCAGCAGGATCCCCCAGGGCAGTCCCACAGAACACATCCAGGAGGGTTGGAAAGGCTCCAGAGAAGGAGACTCCACAACCTCCATGGGCAGCCTGGGCCAGGGCTCCCTCAGCCTCACAGCCAAGGAGTTCCTCCTCATCTTGAGGTGGAATTTCCAATGGGTTCAGCCCCTGATCCCTTGTCCTGTTCCTGGGCACCCCTGAACAGAGATTGTCCCCTTCCTCTTGCCCCCCAGCCCTCAGCTATTGATGGACATTCAGCAGATCCCCTCTCAGCCTTCTCTTCTCCAGCCTCAACACCCCCAGGGCTCTCACTCTTTCTTCCCAGCAGAGATGATTGATGCATAATTTGGTTTACTTCCAATGGATTTATCTTTAAGGCAAGTGATAAAGAAGGAGAACTGAAATTTGCTGGTGTAAACTGCACAGAGCTCACCAGGGCCAAGGTTCTGGGTCAGCACAACCCCATGCACAGATCCAGGATGGGAGGAGAAAGGATTGAGGGCAGCCCTGAGGAGAAGGACTTGGGGGTGTTGGTGGAGCAGAAGCTGAACCTGAGCCCTCAGTGTGTGCCTGGAGCTCAGAACCCAACCATGTCCTGGGGGCATCAGCAGAAGCACAGAGAGCAGTGGAGGGAGGGGATTCTCCCCTTTTATTCTGCTCTGCTGAGCCCCCCCTGCAGTGCTGGGTCCAGGTCTGGAGTCCCCAGCATCAGAAGGACACAGAGCTCCTGGAACACATCCAGAGCAGAGCCCCTGAAATGCTCAGAGGGCTGAGCAGCTCCCTGGGAAGCCAGGCTGAGGGATTGGGGTTGTTCAGCCTGGAGAAGAGGAGGCTCCCAGGGGAGCTCAGAGCAACCTTCCAATATCTGAAGGGGCTCCAAGAAAGCTGGGGGAGGGCTTTGGACACGGGGGGGTAGGGAGAGGAGAAGGGAAATGGGTTAAAACTTGGAGAGAAAGGGGAGATTGAGGTTGGAGATGGGGGAGAAATCCTTTGGGGTGAGGGTGCTGAGCCCCAGGTTGCCCCCAGAAGCTGTGGCTGCCCCATCCCTGGCAGTGCTGAAGGTTGGATGGGGCTTGGAGCACCCTGGGCTGGGGAGGGGTCCCTGGATTGTCCAGGTGGGACTGGAGGAGCTTTAAGGTCCCCTCCAACCCAAACCCTTCCATGATTCCTTGCTGATTAAGTGGAGGAGCATTAATTATGGTTGCCTGATCCCTGGAAGCTTTCATGGACACCTTGGATGGGGCTTGGAGCACCCTGGGCTGTGGGAGGGGTCCCTGACCATGGCAGGAGGGTTGGGACTGGATGAGCTTTAAGGTCCCCTCCAACCCAAACCATTCTATGAAGTTTGCTCTCAGAACTTCCACAGATGCCTGAAACCAGAAAACAACAGCCTGGGTTCTCTCTCTGTCAAAGCACTGGAGTCTGTTGCAACACATCTGTGCCTGAGGAGGGAAGGAAAAGTTAAATAAGGAATGAACGGGGAAAAGAAAGCTGAGGCACAAGTACTGAAAACCAGCTAAGCAGTTCTGGAGTGAGGACAAGGCATTCTCCTTTAGATACCATCTCTTCATACACAGCTTTGACACTTTCCTGCTGTACACATGTCAAAATTATGATGTCACTTAATTACTGGGACAGCTTTTATGGCAGCAGCCTCCTCTCCTGCTCCAGTTTAATTCAGTGTTTTCTTACCTGGCCTCAGTGCCCCTCACAGCAGAGCAAACCTGGTGATAAGAACAAGTTCTTTGAGTCTCAAAACACCACATACAGTGTGCAAAGCTCCCAGCTCCCATCAGAGCTGTCACCTTTCTCTGCTGAACACAAGATGGTCCAGCACATCCTCCCTGCTCTGCTGGACCCCTCTGCTGGACCTGTGGAAGGTTGGATGGGGCTTGGAGCACCCTGGGCTGGGGAGGGGTCCCTGGATTGTCCAGGTGGGACTGGATGAGCTTTAAGGTCCCCTCCAACCCAAACCCTTCCATGATTCCTTGCTGATTAAGTGGAGGAGCATTAATTATGGTTGCCTCATTCCTGGAAGCTTTCATGGAGACCTTGGATGGGGCTTGGAGCACCCTGGGCTGTGGGAGGGGTCCCTGAGCATGGCAGAGGTTTGGGACTGGATGGTTTTTAATGCCCTTTCCAACGCAAACCATTCTAAGTGCTGATGATTCAGTGATATCACCTCTGTACCCTCATTTTCCTGGCTGTGGTTCTAAAATAAATTCCTATTTTCTTCGCTGCTCCTCTGAAGCTGGAAGAGGGGAGAGGTGCAATATTTGCATCTTAATTTTCTTTCTGAAAAATGAATGCCACAGAAGGATGGCTCACCCTTGTGTGGACTTTCCTGTCCTTCACTGTTGATTCAGAGCAAAGCAGCTGAGCCCTGGAGTTATTTTCTGCCTTCTTCCAGAAATTAAGCTCCTGGCTTTGGGTTTTCTGGAAAAAAAGAAGTAAAAAATGTAGCTTGGCTTCTCAGCAACTTTGTGCCACACTGTGTAGTTTTGTTTTCTGTATGGATCCATGTGTTTATTCCCTGTTGCTTTCAGACACTTCTAATCTCTAGACTCAAAAAAAAAAAGAAAAATTCCCATAAAAATACCATTAAGATGGAAATTGCATGCATACAGAAAATGTGGTGGAAAGGACAGCCCATGTTTTAATATTTTGCAACTGGCCATGAACCCTGGCCAAAGCCTCAGCTGGCAGCTCGTGTGATTTAGTGCCACCAAAGGAAAACTCCACTTTGGGCTGACTTCCACAGGGCAGAATAAAAAAGCATGGAAAAAATAATTAAAAAAAAAAAAAGGACAGATTATTAGTGCTCCACAAAAAGAATTTGCAGAGGTTATTGGTGGGAATACCTCACCTTGAAACAATAATACTTTTGGAATAATTACTCAAAATTTACCTTGGGTGCATGAGTTGCCTTGCTTGGGACAGCAAATGGCTCCAGCAAAGAAACATCCCCTGGATTGAACCCCTTTTTCTGCTGACCTCTCAGATTTAATAGGAGCAGTCAACAAGCACTTTCTCTGTTATTTCTTTGTCATGTCAGCTTAAATCTCTCAGGGTGGTTGCCTGCCTAGAGTGTGGGCACAGACCTGGAAAAACATTACTGAGAGTAGTCCAAAGTTTGCAGAGTTTTGACACTTTTAGGTTTTTTTTAAAAAGAGAATGGATTACTTCATGGCCCATGACATTCATCCCACTTAAAAAAAACCAATCATTTGGCTGGGGGAAGCCAGAGGGAAGCTGTGTGCCTCTAGATTGTTGCCCTTTCCGTGAATTTTTTATGGGAAAGCCCTTATTCCTGACTCCTTGTCAAGTGCTGTGTCTGATTTCAAGCTCTGTGATGGGTTGCACAAGGGCAGCACAAGGAGCTGGGTCCTGCTCCTGGGACCATCAACTTGTGGATCTTGGGCCCACCACTGGTGAAGATGTCAGTGAAGTCTTATTTCATAAAATAACTGCAAGCCCTGGGTGCTCTGGACCTTCTGGAGATGATGGAGGATGTGTCACCCCTCTGGACAACTCCAAGAAGAGAGAAGAGCTTCCCTTGCCCCCCTGGGGAGGTTCTCATGGATGGAGCAGGAGGACACATGTGGGGCAGGTCAGGAGGTGGCCTCCCTGACATACCCAATGGATTGTTTGATTTTTGTCACCTTTGTTTCTTGGCTTCTGCTTGGGAACCATTTCTCAAGAGCTCAACGTGGCCTTGGAAGATGTCCCCCATGACTGGCTGCTTTGGACAAAAAAACCCACCACTTTTGGGGGTTTTGTTTGTTCATTTGTTTGAAATTGACTTTAAAATTGCTTGTTTGGAAGCCTAAAGACTTGCAGGTGATCATCACAAGGATATCGAGGTCCTGGAGCAGGTCCAAAGGAGGCAACCAGGCTGGTGAAGGGACTGGAGCACAGATCCTATGAGGAGAGGCTGAGGGAGCTGGGGGTGTTGAGGCTGGAGAAGAGGAGGCTCAGGGGAGACCTCATCACTCTCTCCAACTCCCTGAAAGGAGGTTGGAGCCAGGGGGGGGTTGGGCTCTTTTCCCAGGCAACTCTCAGCAAGACAAGAGGGCAGGGTCTCAAGTTGTGCCAGGGGAGGTTTAGGTTGGAGATGAGAAAGAATTTCTTTCTGGAGAGGGTGATCAGGCATTGGAATGGGCTGCCCAGGGAAGTAGTGGATTCTCCGTGTCTGGAGATCTTTCCAAAGAGCCTGGATGTGGCACTGAGTGCCATGGGCTGGGAACCACGGGGGGAGTGGATCAAGGGTTGGACTTGATGAGCTCTGAGGTCCCTTCCAACCCAGCCAGTTCTAGGATTCTATGATCACACCAAGGACAGGCTCTCTGGTTATTAGATGTTAGCATATAGCTGAACATGTAAGCCTCACCAAATCTGTGGCTATTAACAGCTAGTCCCGAAAAACCCCAGAGCTGATGGAATGGCCCCATCTCTATCTAACAGACCATTGGTGGTTTCTTCTGACTACTAAAAAATAAAATAAACCCCCTGGCAACTTTCTACAACGGGACACAAGCCCAGTCCACCCTCCTTGTACAGCAGAGCATATTTTCTATCAGCACCTACTTGAGGATGCTGGCCAGAAGGATGGGGTGTTGATCCTGGATCAGAGGAGGCTGAGGGGAGACCTTGTGGCTCTCTGCAACCCCCTGAGAGGAGGTTGGAGCCAGGGGGGGTCGGGCTCTGCTCCCAAGGAACACGGGATGGGACAAGAGGAACTTTGGGCACACCTCAAGTTGTGCCAGGGGAGGTTTAGGTTGGAGCTGGGGAAGAATTTCTGCCTGGAAAGGGTTGTCAGGGCCTGGCCCAGGTTGCCCAGGGCAGGGCTGGAGTCCCCATCATCCCTGGAGGGGTTTCAGAGCCTGGAGATGTGGGGATGAGGGACATGGGGTGGGGTTGGTCTGGGCAGGGATGGGGGAAGGGTTGGACCTGATGATCTTAAAGGTCTTTTCCAACCAAAAAGATTCAGTGATTCTAAAGTAACGTCTGCGTTTGGTTCACCTGGAAATAACCACTGAGAAGATTGTTGAGGGAATTCCAGTCTGCACCCTGACAACCCATGGGTATACAGGAATCCCAGGATCTGCCTGGGCAGCTGCATGGAGCAGAGCCTCCAACCAACAAGCTATCCCAGGGTCCAGCTCCCATGGACCTGCCCTTCTCCATCCGTGTCTGCCTCCTGTTCCTCAGAAAACACATGAAAAATCAGGAGGATGGGTCAGGTTTTGCCCAAGTCCCTGTCACCAAGTGTCAGATTTTACCCACCAGTTTTAGGCTGTGGCCCTGCCCCTCCTTTGCCAAAATACACAGACTTTAGTTACTTCATGGGTCTCCTGATGTGTCTGGAGCCAGCACCTGCTGGAAGTTTGTTGCAGACTTTTTCAAAGAGTTCTTGCTGGGTTTGTGGATTTTTTGTTTGTTGGTTTTGTTTTGGTTTGGGTTTTTTTGCTTTTTTGACCTGAGTTGTGTTGCTAAATTTGGAGACGTTATTGATAAGTGATGGATTCACCTGCTCTGGACCTCAGAACCTGCTGAGTAGGTGGCACCTCTGCTGAGTTTTCGTTGTGAAAACAGGCAAGATCAGCAGATTTCCAGCCATAAAAGGAGAAGGGGCATTGTGTTAGTGCCAGTCTGCAGAGAAAGTCTTGGCTGCTGCTTTCAGAATGAAGCAATGAGACACAGCTCCATCCTTTTCCATATTGCATGATCTATATGTGCTGGTGGGGGGGTTACTCCCATGATTTTTTATTCCCATGAATGGGAATTCCCATGAGCTGGTGCTACAGACATTGCATTTTTAATGGAAATTAATGGCATTTGCATTAAATCATTGACCAGGACACCTCAACAAGAGGAAAGACCCAACGATTTTAGTGTTTAGCTTGGGAAAAGGCACACTGGGAGGATGGATGTTTGACTTCTGTAAATTCTCTGGTGTGAGGGTGGTGAAACCTTGGACCAGATTGTCCAGAGAAGCTGTGGCTGCCCTGTCCTTGGCAGTGGTGAATGGATCCTTGCTCGAGGAGGTGTGAGATGGAGACAGGTAAAGCTGCCACTGGGCTTCACTGGGAATTTAAAGGAATAAATCTTATGGTGTCCACTTCTGGAGCCAGTTCAAGCAAAATAAAGTGAGGGCTTGGCAGCTCTTTGATATGTCCTTCCTCTTAGGCAGAAATCTGTTCAAGTTTTTCTTTCTAATGAGTCTGAACTGTCTCAGAGCAAATTATGCCTCTAATGCTTGGTTATGCACTTCCTTGGCATTTCTTTTAAGGACAAAAAAAAATCCCCAAATGAACAAACAACAAAAAAACCCCAACCCCAAACCATAAGGGTTGGAAGTGGATCTGCCTGACACTGTGGCAGAGCTGCCTGACCCACTCAGCCCACAGAACAAACAACAAAAGACAGAAATATTGGGGAAAAAAAACCATAATAACAAACAAACAGAAAAAAAGAAAAATTCCAACCTGTGTCATGGTGCAGAGGAAATATCAAAGCATCTAATTGTAATTCTCATTCATAAAACTGTGTTTCTAAGCCTTTGGGGGATCCAATCTCCCCCTCTGCACCCATCTCTTTGGTTTGAACTTTTTTGTTGGTTGAACCTGAAACCAACCCAAATGAGATGCTGAAGGAGCTGGAGAGAAGACTCTGTTGTTGGACTCTCCTGTCACTTACTGGGATAAACTCATTCCATCCTTAACACAGGACGCCAGGGAAAGGGAAACAGGGTGGATCCATCACCACTTGTAATCCCAGCAGCCTCCTGAGGGGTTACTGAAGTGGGTTTTTTGAGGAGGGCTGAACCCCAGCAGAGCAGCAGCTCCAGGCTGTGGGGCTGCTCCCACCCAGCTTCTCCTCCACATTGCCAGAATCACAAGTCTGGGGGACACAAGCAAGCCATGAGCTGAAGGAGCTGATGGGCAAAGCCCAACCTGCCATCAGCTCCTCCAGACCTTTTCCCAGCTTCTGCTGGTGGTTGGGGTGTAAGAGCCCCCTGAGCACAGATGTGGGCAGATGTGTCTGAGATCTTCCTGGCTCCAACCCACCCTGCATGGACACCCAGCTCCTGAGCCTGGGATGGTTCAGCATCCCCTGGGTTTCTACTTAAATCTGGAGCTGCACAGTGCAGCTCATCCTTCTCAGAGGCAGGTTTGGGTGGACATGCTCTCTGAAGGCTGTGGCTGGAGAAGAGGTTGTACAACTCCTCCAAGGAGGATCCTGTCCGAAAAAAAAAATCACCTCTTCCCTTTGGGCAGTGTGAGGTTTGTGAACTTTCATTTTGCAGTTTCCATTACCAGCAAGAGAGGAGCAATGGTGCTGTAGGTGGAGAGCTGCAGGATGGGTGCCCACCACTCCATACCAGCACAGGTATGTTATTAGGATGGGTGTGTGACCAGGCATGGCATTAGTGTGTGCCTGTGACATTCTGGGGGGAGAGACAGGAAAAAAGTGGAAGAACTTCCCTGCCAGGCTGAGGTGACCACTGTGAGTAAAAGCTTCATGGTCTGGAGCTTGTCCTGCATCTCTTCCCTGTCTGGTGGTGAGATGGATGTGTCAGTCTCCCAGGGATGACAGACACAGTTACTGACCCTGCAGCATCCAAAGAGAAACAGCAGAAATTAACAGATAGTGCCTCCTAGCCATTAGTTGTTTATCTTTTTTCCCCCCTGTTCTTCAGGGAATATTAATTTTCTGTTCTTTAGGTCACCCGATGAAGACACTGTGGACTCCTTGCCCAGATGACACTCCACAAATCCTATTTTTAACCAGTTTTAGCAATGTTGCCATGCTCTGTGTTGCTCCCACATCTTATCCCCAGGGACAAGGGGGAGGCATGGAGGCTGCTTGGACCCTGAAGAGCTGGGGCAAAGGATGCTGCAAGCTCCAGATTTTCCCTCAGGTGGCCTGGATGGGTTCTCTCTGTCCTCTCACAAAATGTTCATCCTTCCGCATCATTAAATCTGGCTTTTCAAGAAGAAATTATCCTTTTGCTGTCTGGGATGGGCATTTAAAGGAATATTAATTGAATCTGCCCCAAACCTAATTCAGGTACTGGGAATTTCCCCCTCTGCACTACAAATCTCTTTGGTTTGAACTTTTTTGTTGGTTGAACCTGAAACCGACCCAAATGAGATGCTGAAGGAGCTGGAGAGAAGACTCTGTTGTTGGACTCTCCTGTCACTTACTGGGATAAACTCATTCCATCCTTAACACAGGACACCAGGGAAAGGGAAGCAGAGAAGCTGTGATGCTGTACAGTTCAGTTTCATTGCATGAAGTTAAACCATAAGCACTGAGAGAGCCCAATCTTCAAAAAAGTAACTGAATTAATTCTTGGGTTATTTCTGAAACATGGAAAAAAAAAAAGTCTTGACCTGCCAAAAAGTAAGCTTAATAAGAACCACACTGGAATCTGAAGCCCTTTAGGAAAAAAAAAATGATAGAATTCTTCAGAAAGAACAGTTTTTTTCTCTTAGACTGATTGCAGAACACAAACAGCTCCACAGCTCTGTTTGGTCAGTTTGGGAGCTGGTTTTGACTTGTCTGTTCTTGTCCTGGCTGTTTCCAATTTCAAGATCTCAAGATCATCCTTACGAGGATGAAATGAAGCCTGCCCCTTGAATTTAAGATGCAAAATCCCAAAAGCCTTTCCTCCTCATCCCATGCCACAGCCCCCTCCCTGGCCCTGGCCCTGCCCCAGCCAAGGTGCAGGACATTGCACTTGGATAAGTTCCCACCAGTCTTGACCTTTCCCTGCTGTGAGCTCAGTTTGTTGTTTGAGTGCTCACTGAACAAAACCAGGGCTGCCATAGCAACTGAACAGTGCATTTCACTTGACCCAATAAAAGCTTCCCATCACTTTTGCTCACATGTACCCTGGGCACCCTGTCAACAACGTCCCACCTGGATGAGGCTTGGACACACGAGGAGCAGCAGCTATCTTGGAGAGAGATTAAAGGAAGGTAGGAGTAGACACAGAGTTAGATTAAGACCATTGAAATAATAATATTTTGAGTCTGGTGAGAGGTATTTTTAACCTCTTTGCATAAAGCAGCACTAAAGGCTTAGGTGACAGTGCACAGGACTCCTGGCACCCTCAGCTCTCGGGTGGGATGATGAGAATGTGGGAAACACTCTGTCTTGTCCTTGTTGTGGCACTGCTTCTTCAGATGGAGGAGCCTTGTTTGCTCCTCAGCCTTATCTTCTGGATGTTCCCAAGTTGTTAGTGCTGGCATCTCAGAGGACAAGTGATGGGAATTAATGCATTAAGCAGTCCCTCAAGCAATGCAAGCGTTACTGAAGATCTCACCCCATCTGCCATGTGAACACCTCCAAGTGCCTCGTGAATATGAAGTGGCAGAGTCCTGCACTGTTAAAACTTCTTAAAGATCAACTTGTCTAGTCACAGAGGGTTTATTGTACCAGGAAAAAAGCAAACTCAGCCATTCAGCACCAAGATTAGCCCCACAAAATCTCACTTTCCAGTTCTCTGCTCAAACCATGGAGATGTTCAGACTTTCTGTGGCCTGTGATGTCAGTGCATTAGTATAAAGAAGTAATTCTTCCTGTAGGAAGGATGATAATTTTGACCTTTTAGAAGCAGGTTGGGATCTGACTGTAAGATGAAAATAGAACAAGACAAACAGCTGTAATAATACCAACTCATTCTCTGATAGCGTAGTTCAAAGTCAGATTATAGCTCATGGATTGCAGATAAGGGATGATGAAAATGGCTACAACAAAAGTCTGTTTTGCATTCCTGAGCACTATGAAGAAGATCTAGAAAGAGTCTTCATTCCTCATGGACTCATCCTGGACAGGACAGAACATTTAGCTGGAGATACCATGCAAGATATGGGAAGCCATCACATTGCTGCCCTCTGTCCCTCTTTGCTGATTTGCTGGACAATGTAAAATCACAAAATTAACATGGTGATAAATCTGTACTTATTACTGTGGATTTTGTTAGAATAAGAAGCTACTGTGTAAGTACCTCCAGGTGTGAACTGGTGCTGTGGAAATCCTCCTGTGGACAATCAAGGGGTTCTGCCAGTGGATACACACTTTACCATGAAGAGGACATGAGGATGTTGGATTACAGCTTCCTACAGGATCCCCTCGTGGCTCCTGAGCCTCTAACCATTGATGGGTGAGTTGTTATGGGCCCATTTAGGACACAAGTCCTTCATCTCCTAAGCCCAATTGCAGGGACAGCCATTGTCACCTTGGGTGGTGACCAAGAGCATTCTCCTGACCCAGAGCTGCCATCAAGCTCTGCTGCTTCTGCTGCTTCTTGTCATCCTGTTTCCCGTGGCCATTTTTGTCCTGCTGGAGAAGTACCTGGGGAGTCTGAGATTCCTCATCCCTCCTGGAAGACTTTATCCTGTGGGACATCAACCACCAGGCAGCTGCAGAGAGCCACAAGGTCTCCCCTCAGCCTCCTCTGCTCCAGGATCAACACCCACAGGGCCCTCAGATGCTCCTCACAACTTCTCCAGACCCTTCTCCATCTTCTCCAAACCTTCTCCTTACTCTCCAGACCCTTCTCTATCTTCTCCAGACCCTCTCCTTACTCTCCATCCCTTCTCCTTGCTCTCCAGCCCCTTCCCCAGCTCCATTCCCTTCTCTGGACACTCTCCAGCCCCTCAATGTCCTCCTGCTCCTGAGGACCCCAGAACTGAACCCAGGATGGGGGTGCAGCCTCCCCAGTGCCCAGAAGATGAAGAAGAAAAAGAAGAAGAAAAAGAAGGAGAAAAAGAAAAAAAAAAAAAGAAGAAAAAGAAAAAGAAAAAGAAGAAAAAGAAGAAGAAGAAGAAGAAGAAAAAGAAGAAGAAGAAGAAGAAAAAGAAGAAGACAAAGAAGAAGACAAAGAAAAAGAAAAAGAAAAAGAAAAAGAAAAAGAAAAAGAAAAAGAAAAAGAAAAAGAAAAAGAAAAAGAAAAAGAAAAAGAAAAAGAAAAAGAAAAAGAAAAGGAAAAAGAAAAAGAAAAGGAAAGAAAAGGAAAGGAAACGAGCCATTTGCAGTGAAAACTGCATCAGGGAAAATGCTGTTTTTGATGTCAGTAGTGTTGGCTCCCCCCATCATCCTGCCCCTGGCTCAATATTGCCTGTTTTGCATAACCTGAATGAGTTTAAAAAGACTATAATTAGCACTGCTAGGAAGCCTCTTTTTGTCAGCAGGAGGAATTATGGGCTAAGTACAGAACGTGAGCAGAGTTTGAAGCCTTGCCTGACTTTGCTGGAAAGGTGCAAGGTCAGCCTGTTGGGGCTCCAGCAATGGAGTTTAATTAAATAACTGCACCACAGGGTGCTAAATTAAACAAATAAATACATTTGGAAAAAAAACCAAACCCCACTCAGCATCAGAAGCAGGCCTGGAGCAGAGGTCAGGATCTTGGTGTTTTGCCATCACTGCAGGACCTGGGCTGCTGCAGTCACCTTGTCACCATCCAGGGCACTGGGGGACCCTGGCCCTCCCATCACATTACACCCCCATGCCAAAGGGTGCTCCAGCACAGTTGCATCCATGCCATCATTAGGAACTTTATTTTACAGTGGGCCCTTGACCAGGGAGGCCCTAAAAGACAGAGAAAATGGAAGAAAAAAAAAAGCCTTGATCAAGGCAAGGAAATGTTTACCATACAATAACTTGGGAGTGCCACAAACATTTTACTTTATTATTATTATTATTATTACTATTATTATAACACTTGAATTTGTTATTGTTGTTCTATTGTTTGTGCTTACTACTATTACTGTTGTTTTTCTTACTGCTGCTGGTGTTATTACATCATTATTGTTATTTGTCATTTTCATTGGAGGCAGATTGACAAAAGGCTTGTGGGGAAGCAGGATGTGAAGAGGACCTGGACATCCTGGCAAAGAGACAGCAGAGCTGTGATAACCACTGCTGCCCCCACCTCCCTGACCCTGGGGAACCCCAAAACTCCCCCAGAGAGTTGGGGGTGTTGAGGCTGGAGAAGAGAAGGCTGCAATGGGGAGACCTTAGAGCACCTTCCAGTGCCTGAAGGGGCTGCAGGAAAGCTGGGGAGGGACTTGGGACAAGGGCCTGGAGGGATGGGAGCCTGCGAGGGGGAAGGGTTTGGAGCTGGGAGAGGGGAGATGGAGAGGAGAAATCCTTTGGGGTGAGGGTGCTGAGCCCCAGGGTGCCCAACATTCCCAGTTGCTCCTTGGAAGAAGGCAAAGAAACCTTCAAGGAGAAAGAGAAATGAGGAAATTTTCTGGCACCTGCAGAAAAAACCCTGGGGAAGCAAACCCAGCAATCATGTCAAGGTTTGACCCCCAAGATGTGTTACAGGGGTTCAGAGGGAGACTCAGGACTGTGCTTGGGGTGCAGGACAAATGGGTTCAGTGTCCTCAGAAAGCTCCTCAGCTCCTGCATCTTCACTTGGAACCCTCCACATGTGCATGGAGGAGCTGATGGGCTTCTCTTAGCAGAAGACAAATCCTGTTTGGATTTTCCTCCTTTAGGTGTAGCTTTCCTTACATTTTCATTATTTTATTTTTTTTTACCATATTAAATCTAAACAATGTGTTAAAATAGGAGTTGCATTGCACACTGTTGTTTCTGAAAAAAAAGTCATGTCCATTCAAAGAAATAAAATTTAAGGAAACCCAACTGGCTTTTCTGTGCATAAACACATTTCTGCATTTCCTGCTCTTTAACAATACAAAATATTCCCAATTTCTATGTTGAAATTGTTCCACATCGGGGAATTCTCTAATTGAATTATTTTTAAGCTTGTTTCTACATGGTGTGTACTTTGGTTCAGTGATAATTACTCCTCCTGGGAAGAACTCAGAGCTTTCCTTTAAGCAGGGAGGATTCAGTGGCTGTCCTCAAGTTTATGCACTGAACACAAACACGTCCTGTGTCACCTCTGCTCTTCATGAGTCTCACTTCATAAAAGCAGCAGCAGCTGATGGATGCTTTTGCAGATGTGACTTTTTGCTTGTTTTCATGTGCTGATGCACATCTCAGTAGATGTGACCTCAGGGATCTGCACTGAAACACTCAGCTTTTGGGTCTGGGGTGATACCATTAAATATCTGTGCCAAAAAGAAAGAGCTGCAGTGATGTTGGCAGTGCAGTTGGTAATGAAGGGATTTCCCCCTGGCCAAAGTGCTTGGTTTTTGTTGTGGTATCAGGTAAACCCTATTTTCAGTCTTTTCAGGACCATGAGGAAGGGGCACTGGAGTGTGATGCAACCTTTCTCCCTTTTACCTGTTTTTATTACTTTCTGCTTGATTCCTACCTGTTGCTGAAGTTGTTGTGGGGCATCCTTCAGAGGGTAACACAGCATCCCAGAGGAGGTGCTGATCCTCTGCCTCCACCTGGGCACCCAGAAGGTGGCAAAACCACCCTTAACCACGTCTTGTAAAGTGTCTGGTGCCACTCTCTGACCTGGGGAAATCTTCCCTTTGATGAGGGAGGGCTGAAAAGGGCTCAGAGATGGTGCCCCCACAGCACACAAGGGCTCTGCTTTTTCCCTTCTTCTTTCCCAAATGTTCTTTCTATGAATAACCTCCCCAGAATTGGTCTTTATGAAGTTATTAGGTTTCTGCAATTTTTAATTTTTTTTTTTGAAGAATCTGCCTCTCTTTATGAAGAAGAAAATTCCCCATTCAAGTGTTTTTTAAGAAATTAAAGTAAGATGCTCAGAGGGTAAAGACATGTGAATTAACAGTCATCATGATGCAGACGAGAACAGCAACATGCTGTTTTCTTGCTTAAATGGTATCAGTTATTGAATAAGAGAGCAGAGGCAACACAGCACATTGAACAACAACACAGCCTCCAGTGGAGAAACACAAAATGCTTAAAATAGCAGCCTGTAAGTAACCCAGAAATAGAATAATTTATTTTTTTTGTACAGATTATTTCATGAGGTCTGATGCTCAATAACTGCAGGAAGTGAAATCACATCACTGCTCTGAAGGACTTCACAATTAAAAAATAAAAGTTTAAAAAAAAAAAAGCCTAATGCTGCTATATCTGTTTGCCTCTGGTTTATATCTGCACTTCTTTCAAATTAAGGGAAAAGCCAGCAGAAAACACTTCACTCCTACACTTGCATCTGTCAGAGAGGGGCCGTGGTCAGGAAGCCAAGTGCCTGCTCTGCTGCATCCTCATCCCTGAAAACCCCAATCTGCAGCACAGGGGCCCCAGAAGTCCTTCCAGCAGCAAAACCAATGCTGAGCTCCCCAGGAGTCACCAATCCCCCTCACCTGGTGCATTCAGATCCTCTCCAGCCCAGGGACAGACAGCACAAAAGGGCAGGGGGAGTGATGCTCCTTGGACACTCATTTGTCCTCACTGCCTCACTCCAGGACCCACTGAGGAACCTGCAAAAACCAGAAACCCTTCTCCTCAGAGCACACCTGAGGACAAACATCTCACTTTAGGTCTAAAAAAATAAACCAAACCAAAACAAAAAGATGCAAAAAACTGCAAAGAAAACCAACCAAACAAAAAAACCACCCAAAACCAAACAAAAAAGCCCAGCAATAGATAGAGCCCCTGAAATGCTCAGAGGGCTGAGCAGCTCCCTGGGAAGCCAGGCTGAGGGATTGGGGTTGTTCAGCCTGGAGAAGAGGAGGCTCCCAGGGGAGCTCAGAGCAACCTTCCAATATCTGAAGGGGCTCCAAGAAAGCTGGGGGAGGGCTTTGGACACGGGGGGGTAGGGAGAGGACAAGGGGAAAGGGTTTAAAATGGGAGAGGGGAGATTGGGGTTGGACATGAGGAAGAAATCCTTGGCCCAGGTTGCCCCCAGAAGCTGTGGCTGCCCCATCCCTGGCAGTGCTGAAGGTTGGATGGGGCTTGGAGCACCCTGAGCTGGGGGAGGGGTCCCTGGATTGTCCATCTGGGACTGGATGAGCTTTAAGGTCCCCTCCAACCCAAACCCTTCCATGATTCCTTGCTGATTAAGTGGAGGAGCATTAATTATGGTTGCCTGATCCCTGGAAGCTTTCATGGACACCTTGGATGGGGCTTGGAGCACCCTGGGCTGTGGGAGGGGTCCCTGACCATGGCAGGGGGGTTGGGACTGGATGAGCTTTAAGGTCCCCTCCAACCCAAACCACTCTAGAGTTCTAGGAACAACAGAAAAAAAATGTTGGAATTGGGCTCAGCTGCTGGTATGTTGTGCTGAAAAATGGTAATTTCCATTGGCCCCACCTGGTGATGTACTGGAGGTTGATAAAACGCACAAAATCAGCCAGTGCAGCCAGTTCCTCCTAAACCAACCATGAAACCTCCTCTGCACAGGAGAATACCTTCAACCTGTTCTGGATTGCTCTGGATGTGACTCACCTCTCACCAGCACACAAATGGGCTGCTCCTCCACACTTCTGGTCTCACTGGGGTTAATTTTCTCTGGGAGGAACAAGGCAAGCTGTAAGGGATCCAGTGAGCAGCAGTGGTTCTGGTACCAATCCTGTTGACTTGGGTTCTCCTGCGTGGTTGCCCCAGGGCTTCCTTTCCCCTTGTGCTCAAAATCTCCTCTCATTTGAAAGAATAAGGAGGACCCAGGTTGGTGTCCCCGTGTCCCCTCTCACCTTGCCCTTTTCACTCCAACATGGACACACCAGGAGAGGCAGAGTGACAGGAGGAGAGGTGCACACTCTGTCTTCCCTTCCTAGGAGCCACCAGAGGAGTATCTGTGTCCTTCAGTCCCACTAAATACCTCTGGCTGCCACGGGTGAGGTGGACATCCCATAGGACCACTTGATTCAAGGTGAGGCTGGGGGATGCTCTGAGCACCCTGACCTGGTTGAGGGTGTCCCTGGTGAATGCAGGGGGTTGGACTGGGTGACCCTGAGTGGTTCTTTCCAACCCACATCATTCTGTGGTTGTGTGTAGAAGCCTGACATGACACCACACTCCTGAGATACCCCTGAGAGGAGATGGGATGCCTGGTGGCATCGGGTTCTTGGTGTGAGGACACCCAAGGGGCTTCATCCCCTGATGGAGTGAGAGGTCCAGGATGTCCTCATGGGTCAGTAGCAGACTCAGTCATGACTCAGCCGTGGGTAATCTTGTTTCTCTGAAGCTGGGCTGATTAAAAGAGATTCCCTCAGCACCCTAATTTGGAAGGGCTTTGGTGAGACAGGCTGCATGTGTTCTCATAAGGGTTGGTGTGGCTGAACAGTGAACTGAGCTGGTTACAACAAACCATGGTTTGTCTCCTTATCCCTCAGAAGGATTCAGGATGAAGTAAGAAATTATAAAAAATAAAAAATAAAAAATAAATTATTCAGGGCACACGTATTGTTCAGCCCCTCTTGGTGAGATGCAGGCCTGGGGGTTACTTCACTTTATTTCACTCAGAAACCATCCTTGTGCCCGGAAAATGAACACTCCTGAAGAGATCTTTCTCAGCCACAGCTCTGTGGCTGCACAATAGCAAGTGCAGACCTTATTTCTGGAAAACAGATGATTTCTGGGAAACAAAACCCCTGGTCTCAGGGAGGAGCAGGCAGGTGATGGCAGAGTTAGCAGGTCAGCATTATGTGTCTGCTGGATGGGAACTTGCTGTGCCAATAACCTGTTTTACCAACACCCAGCTTTCAAAGCAGATTGTTCACTTTTATTCTCTCACAATGCCTGTGTGTGTCAAACAAATTGTTCTGCTGCTTGTTCTGCTCCTGCTGCTGTTGCCTTCAGGTGCACAGAGAATTTCAATGTCACCCTTTTTAATTTATTTTTTTTTTTCCTAGAAATGAGTCATTTCTTTACCAAACGTGGCAGTGATGGTTTTGGGGGTACAGGACAGGGGCTGTGAGGAGAGAGATGAGAAAGGGGCTTCAGTTCCTCCCATTCCATCCATTTTTTTCTTCAACCACTTGCATGTTTTTTTCTTTAGTGCCACCACCACCTTTCTGAGAACCACTTAAAAAAAAAAAAAAAAGAACCAAAAAACACCTGAAAACGTAAAAGTGGTTCTGAGAACCACTAAAAAACCACTTTTTCCCAGCCAGGAGAGGTTTTACCTGGGGATGTGGATGTGCAGAGCTTCAGACCCACTCTCCAAAACATGATCCCACTGCAAACCTCCCCAGACTCACTGATCAGGAGGGTTTCTCCTCATTTCTGGTGGTTTATGTGACATGGAGAAAATACCTTTTCCTTTGGCAGTGGCTTGGGTGTCCCTGTTCCACCCACCCTCTTTGCTTCAGTCCATGCAACCACTTACCCATGGTTTAGAGCTCCTTGACAAAATAATTGTTTTCTTCAGCTCTTTCTAGGATGGAAAAAATCGACAAACTGACAGATACTGTTCAGAAAAAAGCCCTTCCTCTTCCACCATCTCCTTTACACAGACTCTTCCATGCACAAACACAATGTGAGGTTTTGTTTGTTTGTTTTGTTGTTTTTCCATTTGTGATCCTGGCACCGCAATCAGTGAACTGGAGTCAAAGTTACTGAAAACATTAATGCCGAAAACCGAGAAATTCTGATTAAAACTGGGAGAAAACCCAAACCTTGATGTACCTGTGGACATGGCCACCATCTGCTCACAGTGATCCCACCCTTCCCCATGGGCTGGAGGACCCCAGGGCTCATGGAACCTCTGGGAATTCCATCCATGGGACTTTGGGAGCAGTTTTGGTGCCTGGGGGAGCTGCAGGTTGGCTTTGGATCTCATCAGTGTGCTCCTGGCCCTGCATTCCCAGAGCTCACAAACCCCACAGGTCTGGAAAATTAACTTTTTTTCCAGCAGAACTTTTCCTGGAAGCAGCTGCCTGCGTGTATTAATGTGGAGTTTTTTACTGTCAATTATTTAGGGCAAGAGTCTCACGGTGGTGTGGCCCTTGCTGGGAAAATCACTGCAAAATTCCATATATTTGGGTTTCTGCAGCAGGGACAGTGCTGAATATCACATGTTGGTGATATTCACATCCAGAATTCTTCTGCCTGCAGGTGGTACAAACTTCTGCTTGGGAGAGGAGACATTAAATATTATTTTTCCTACAGATACATTACATTTATAGATACATTCCCATAGATACATTAAATGCTTATCCCATGGAATTTTTTCTTTTTCCTTACGCTGACACGCTCCCATTTTATTCTTCTGTGCTATCAGGACTCAACACACCATTATGTTTATCATTATTAAGGGTTTTGGAGGGTTTTTTTGTTGCTTTTTTGTTGGCACCATACAGCTATGCATCATTTTCTGCCTGTTTCACACCCCAGTAGGGGAGGTCACAAGAACCAAGAGGTTTCTGTAAAGCTGCTCACCTGGTGGTAAACGCAGCTTGCAGGTGTCAGGAGGATTTCCCTGGAGAGAAGAGAGTTCTGAGCCCAGACAACATTCCTTGTTTATTTATCTATTTATTTATTCTTTATCCTTACTTTATTTATTAACATTCCTTTTTAAAATAATTTATTTTAATCTCTCCCCCCTTCCTTTAGAAGGGTCTGGGTAGCAGCAATGATTCCACTTCTCCCCTGGAGAATCTGAAAAAAACTGAGTTTTTTTCATCTGAGAAAACTAAATATTGTCATTTTCAGGGGCAGCAGCAGTTTGCACATTATTGTTTATAACATTTTCCTGAATTCCTTTTTTCTCCCCTTTTTTTTTTTTTATTTTTTTTACATATACATCAAATGCCAGGAGGTTGTTTCTCCTGCTGCCTGCAGCTCAGCAGCACTCACACACAACGATGGTCCAGCTGTGTTAAAAACATTCCCCTTCTCCCTCCCTCTGCTTCCTTGGTGTTTATGGTTTGCTGATGGGAAGGGAATAAAAAGGGTTTTTAATTTTTTTGGTGGTTTTTGCTGTTTCTTTGGTTTTTGGGTTGTTTTTTCATTTTTTTTTTTTTTTTTTAGGAGGACACTGCAAACATAAAACCAGATTTATATACCTAAGAAAAAAGATGAGACCTCACTGGAAACCTGGAGACAGTTCTGAGTTCTGAGTTTCGTGGAGTGAAACACGCAGAGAAAAAAAAAAAATCTGATTTTCTTACATGCTTTCTTCCACTCTTCACAGAGCAGAAAGGACTTAAAAAGCAGATTTAAATCCTCCTGTTTCACCAAAGCCACATCCCCTGAATATGCCAAGATGTGAGAGGTGTTGGAGCATCCCTGCAAGAGGTCCCTGGCTGGATGAAGTTAATCCAGTGGCTGCTCCCTGTAAAAAGGGATAAATTGTGTAAAAACTGTGTATACAGATAAAACTGTAAAAAGATAAATTGTGCTGAGTGACCCCAAAATTGATTTCCTGCTTTAAACACACTGGGAGAAATCAGAAAAGCCCAGGAGGGCCCTGGGGGTGCTGATCCTGGGGCAGAGGAGGAGGGGAGACCTCGTGGGTAACGAAAATAAAAGAGAGAATGAAATAAAAATAAAATAAAAAAGTTGGGATTGGAACCCAGAGTTTCCCTGGACTGGAAGTTTCACACTGAGAAGTTTTTGTAATGTAATCCAAATAAATTATTTACTTTTCGGAGCTTTCCCTGACCACTGCTTGTTGTCCCCTGCTGACAGTTCCAGTCAGATTCTGTAAAAACCTCTGCCTTTTGGGGCCTCTGGGGTGCATTTTGTTTATTTTTTTGTTTTCAGAATGTGTAGAAATGTCTGAGGCTGAAACAGGCACCGAAGGGCTGCAGCTGGGCAGAGCTGGAAGGGGGATGCTGGGCACAGCAAAACCAAACAAAACACCCCAAAACAAACCCCAAAAACAAAGAAAAACAACAACAACAAAAAAACCCCAAACCAAGCAAAAAATCTGCAACACCAAAAAACAAACAATTAAAAAAGAAAACAAAAAAACAAACAAAAAAACCCCCCAAAACCACCAACCCACCCATTTTCTTGCTGGTGTTTGGTTTGATGCCTCCTCTTCTGCCCTGACCTGGCTGGTGTTGTTAGGGAGCAGGTGGTGGAGTAATAGCAAAATCAAATAATAAAATATAATAATAAGATATAATAATAATAAGATATAATAATAAGATATAATAATAAAATATAATTAAGATATATTGTAGCAGAGCATGATAATAAAATATAATAGTACAATAATATAACAATAAAATATGATGGTGGTAAATTTATTAGTTATAAATAATGTAATTAGTAATATAATTAAAATAATATAATAAAAATATAATACGATGTGTGATGCAATGTGATACAATGTAATGTATCATAATGTGATAGTGTAATAATATAATAATGAAATGTAATAATTAAGTAATAAAATGGAACCATAAAATATCTAAAAGACTAATAAACTGTAATGATTAAGTGTAATAATCAATATAATAATAAAATATAATGATAATAAATATAGAAAATAATAATAAGTACAATGATATAATTATAAAAATACAATAAAAACAGTAAAAAAATATAAAAATTAAATTAAGAAGGGAAAAAAAAAAATTAAAATCAGTTTTTCAGACAAAATGAACTTTGTGTTCAGGGTGCAGAAGCCCCTTGGACCCCTCCCCAGGCTGAGTTTGCCCTGGGAGGAGCCCTTGGCTTTTTTCCTGCTCTTGTCTGGCACCTTCCAGGCTCGGGGAGACAAAACTCCAGGGGCTGCTCCGGGGTTGTTGTGTCTGGAGCAGCAGCAGCAGGACACAAATCCCCTCTGTCCTCTGATGGCAGCAGCCCAGGGCTGACACGGAATGGGGGAAAAAAGGGAAAAAAAGGGTAATTGGGGTAAGGGTCAGAGCCCTTGCAGAGGGAAACTCTCTGGTTTCGGTTTTTCCCTGGAAATGCAGCCTCGACCTGGGTGTAGTTTCCTGTGATTCCTCCAGCAGCAGCACAGGGCTGGCAGCCTAAGGTAGAAAATCATTTATTATTATTATTATTATTATTATTATTATTATTATTATTATTATTATTATTATTGTTATTGTTATTATTATTATTATTATTTCAGCTAACAGGTCAGCTTTGTGCTTGCTTTCCTCTCCTGAAACATCTGTTTAAAATGTGTGCTGTTGCATAAAGTGATGATGTGTCTTTGTCACAGACACACTCCTGACACATAATAATAATAATAATAATAATAAAATAATAATAATAATAATAATAAATTACCCCTTAGCCCTCCCCACTGTTGCTGGAAGCTGGAGGAATTCTTTAATTCCTAAAGAATTAAGGAGCTCAGCTCTAGCCATGTATTGGCCTTCCTCTTTAATCAAATTATATATATATAAAAAAACCCAAACAAACAACCCAAAAAACACAACAAACAAAGAAAAACAAACCAACCAAACAAAAGAAACAAAACAAGAACATAAAAATTAGGCAGGAAATCAGGAAAAGCATCGTTTGAAGCCCTGCCCTGTGCACAGGTTTCCTTCAGCATCGTGTCGGGTGATTGCCAGCCCTACAGCAGGGAGGTTTTGCAAAGAAATCAGCGTTTTTCCACACAGTTTTGTTTCCTGAGCTTGCAATAAACGCAGCCTGGGTGTGTGTCTGGAGGAGGCACTGGCAGAACCCAGAGATTTTCAGTTTGCAGGGATGGCTGTAATGTTCCAAAAGAAAAAAAAGAAAAAAAAGAAAAAAAAAAAAAGAAAAAAAAGAAAAAAGAAGAAAAAAAAGAAAAAAGAAGAAAAAAGAAAAAAAGAAAAAAGAAAAAAGAAGAAAAAAAGAAAAAAGAAAAAAAAAGAAAAAAAAAGAAGAAAAAAAAGAAAAAAAAGAAAAAAAAGAAAAAAGAAGAAAAAGAAGAAAAAAGAAGAAACAAGAAAAAAGAAAAAAAAGAAGAAAAAGGAGAAAAAAAAGAAAAAAAGAAAAAAAGAAAAAAAGAAGAAAAAGAATAAAAAAAAGAAAAAAAGAAAAAAAAAGAAAAAAAAGAAAAAAAGAAAAAAGAAAAAAGAAAAAAAGAAAAAAGAAAAAAGAAGAAAAAGAAGAAAAAAAAGAAAAAAAAAAGAAAAAAAAAGAAAAAAGAAAAAAGAAGAAAAAAAGAAAAAAGAAAAAAGAAAAAAGAAGAAAAAAAGAAAAAGAAGGAAAAAAAGAAAAAAAGAAAAAAGAAAAAAGAAAAAAGAAAAAAAAGAAAAAAGAAAAAAAGAAAAAAAGAAAAAAAAGAAAAAAAGAAAAAAAAAGGAAAAAAGAAAAAAAAGAAATAAAGAAAAAAGAAAAAAGAAAAAAGTAAAAAGAAGAAAAAGAAGAAAAAAAAAGAAAAAAGAAAAAAAGAAAAAAGAAGGAAAAAAAATAAAAAAAGAAGAAAAAAAAGAAAAAAAAGACCAAGCCAACATAATCATTTCCTTTCCCCATTTCCACCTGAAATGATCAAATCTTGTTTGGTGGGTTTTTTTTTGTTTGTTTATTCTTTTTGTTTGTTGATTTGTTTTGGGGTTTTTTTTGGTTGTTTGTTTTGGGGTTTGTTTTGTTTTGCTTCCTTCTTGTTTGGTTGGACTGGCTTTCTTGTTTGGGTTTGGTTGGACTGGCTTCTTTTTGGTTTAATTTTTTGGGGTTAGGTTTATTGTTGTTTTGTTTTTTTTTGGTTAGGGATCCAGATCCAGTGGGCATGCAAAGAAATTTTCAGCAGATAACTCATGGGATAATGGAGGTAATTGATGACTGTTCTGGGGCCATTAAGCCCTTTTCATTTAATGCACCATAGGCAAGATTTTAACTCCCCTTCAGCTGCAGAGAGCCCATTCACTGAGTCACTAATTGCCTTCGGAGTTTCATTAAAAACAAAACCAGATGCCTTGCTTGGGGAGCAGGTATTAGTCACACTCTGATCAAGGTGCAGCCAGACATTGCAGCAGGAGCTGATGGCACTGATAATGGGGTGGGAAACATCTGCAAATGCAGGGTGCAATTAATACTGATAAATGTGAAGTGCCTCCTGGGAAAGCAGAGAATCACAGAATCACAGAACTGGCTGGGTTGGAAGGGACCTCAGAGATCATCAAGTCCAACCCTTGATCCACTCCCCCCGTGGTTCCCAGCCCATGGCACTCAGTGCCACATCCAGGCTCTTTGGAAGCATCTCCAGGCACGGAGAATCCACTACTTCCCTGGGCAGCCCATTCCAATGCCTGATCACCCTCTCCAGAAAGAAATTCTTTCTCATCTCCAACCTAAACCTCCCCTGGCACAACTTGAGACCCTTTGTGCCCTCTTGTCTTGCTGAGAGTTGCCTGGGAAAAGAGCCCAACGCCCCCCTGGCTCCAACCTCCTTTCAGGGAGTTGGAGAGAGTGATGAGGTCTCCCCTGAGCCTCCTCTTCTCCAGCCTCAACACCCCCAGCTCCCTCAGCCTCTCCTCAGAGGATCTGTGCTTAAGTCCTCCTTAAGCATCCTCCTGCCTGGGACACCAGGGAATGGGAGGGAACAGCCCCCAGCAGGGACCCTTCCTGGAGGTGCCTTCCCAGGAGTGACACTGCTTCCCCTGGGCACAGTCTGAGCAAGAGCACTTGTGGCCTTACCATGGGTGTCACAGCTTTATTTCATAAATCATACAATAATTTGGGCTGGAAGGGACCTCTCAGGGTCACCCCATCCCAACCCCTGCATCAGGGACATCGTCATTAGATCAGGGTGCTCAGAGCATCCTCAAGCCTCACCTTGAGGCCTCAACCACCTCCCTGGGCACCCTGTGCCATTGTTCCACCACCCTCATGCTGAAGAGCTTGTTCCTAACATCCAGTCTAAACCTACTCTTCTCTAATTTGAAGCCTTTGTCCCCTGTCCCATCCCTCCAGGCCCCTGCAAACTTTCCCTCTCCCAAACTTCATCCCAGCAGGTCCTGGTGCAGCTGGTTGGTTCAGCTGTAACCACAAGATAAAAGCTGATGAGGAGATCACCCCACCAGATCCAGAGGTTGGGGTGTCCTGCAGAGGAAGAGGGAACACACCTGAGAGCAGCTGAGGCTGGGGGAAGACACAACCACTGCCCTCAGGTATTTTCTTCACCTTCTGGTTTACCCATTTTATTCCAGACCAGAATAATTCAGGAGTGATTTGGGTGTAGGCAGCTTAGACAACACCTAGGAGGAGACCATGCAGGACTGAGCCTCTTCTCTGCCCCCTCAATAATTTGATTTTTACTGTTTTTTTCAGGCAGTGTAGGGAATAAACACCTAAACCACAGGGCAGTGAAGCATCACTGGTGTCCCCTGAGGAGAATTTCTGTCCTGCTCTGTGTGATCTGCCCAAAAGGTAATGTCATCTCAAGCCTCATGAACAGAGGGACCTGTGGCCAAGCACTGGTTTGGCTGGAGAAGAAAAACAGTTTGAGCAATGATTCCAGGCCTGAGAATGCAGAGGAAATGATGAAATGCAGATTTCCCAGTTTGTTGCTCTTAACTCCTGGGTGGCACTGGAGGAAAATGGGATCCAGGAGAGCAGATCTGGGGATGCTCTCACAGGGAAACTCTCTCCCCAAGGAACTCCTGGTAGCCACCAGCTGATCTCTGCTGCTCTCCTCTTCCTGATGGGAATTCTCCACACCAGGTCAGTGTCCATGGATTTCTGTGACCAGGGTGTTCTGAGGGTCCAGGATGTGACCCTCAGACCCCCTGACCTCCCCACTGCTCCTGACCCACAGCAGAGTCACCTCCAGAGACCATCTCATAGGATGCCTTAGGTTAGAAGGGACCTTAGGGACCACCTTCTCCTCCTTGCCACTTATTCGTTGAAATGAGTAAAATTCTAAAGGAAAAAAAAAAAAAAAGGACCTTTTGGGCCAAAAAAAACTTGGATAAAGGAGAGGTCTTTAAATGTTCTTGGTGGCATCTTGGGGCATTGCTGTTTTCAGAGGGAGGGAGGAGTTGACCATTGTGTGTGTGGTCATAGAACAATGTCAGGGGTAAACTTCATTTGTGGGGTTTTTTTGGGTTTAAAAGGAGCCCTTGCCTTTGGGGAAATGGATCTTGTTCTGTGCAACACCCCCCTCCTCCTCTTGCTGCTCAGAAATGGGTATTGAAGCCAATGGCTCCTTCCTTGCACAGGAGCTTGTGGAGCCCTCCCTGGGGACAGCAGCCTGGCTGGTGGGACCCTCACCTTTTAAATTCAAGATAGAGATGGCAGGGAAAGGAAACTGAGATCTCAGTGACATCACCTGAACAAAAAACCCCCCCAGGACAGACCCCCATGGTCCAGGAGGCAGAAAGCATCCCCCAGTGCAGCTGAGTGCCTGGCACCAGGATCCCCTTTTGTCTTGGGGGCAGAACACAAGCAGCAGCAGTTGATGTGTTCTCCTAATGCCTTTTTTTTTTTTTTAATTATTTTCTTTTAATACCTTTAAAAAATTATTTTTCTTGATGTGTTCTCCTAATACCTTTTTTTTTTTTTTAAATCATTTTTCTTTTAATACCTTTTAAAAATAATTTTTCTTTTCTCTTTATGTGATAAACACCTTTGTGGAAACTCACCAAAAAAGCTGCCTGGTGATAAGCATTATTCATCATCGTGGACAGAAAAACCCCCACAACCATCTCCTCATGAAGTCAATCTTCACTTATTATTATTATTAAATACCAGACCAGCATCATCCATTCAGCTCCTGCCTGGTAGCTCTGTCCTTTCTGCTCTGCACCTCGTGCAAGTGGCTTGTGCAAGAATGTGAAATTACATCTGAAATTGCATCTGCAGTGAGAGATCAAAGTCTGGACACGATGCTACAGGCAGGATTTCTGGTGAATGGGACAAGAATAAATCTTTTTATTGCTGTTTTTGTCTGTGTTGTTTTTTGTGTGTATGTGTATGGGTTTGGGGTTTTTTTCCTTTGTTTTTTCGTTTGGTTGGTTGTTTTTTGTTTTTTTAAATCACTGCTCTACACCCTCCCAGGTCAGAATTCTGCAATTCAGAACAAAAGAAATAAAATTCACACCCAGCAGCACCAGGGAATTTCCAAACCAGGTTGGGTTTCCACGTGCCTCCCAGGAGGCAGAGGTGATGGGGGCTCTGCCCCCACCTCTGCTTGCCCTGTGGCCACCAGGACCCCCACTCCTCTTCTCTCTGCTGCTGCTGATTACCCTGCCAAGTGGAAATCAAAGTTACTATTTCTTTTAATAGAAATATCTATTCTTCTAACAGTAATTTTATAAATAGTTATTCTTTTTATGTCTTTTTTTTTTCCCTTATTATATCCTGTCACTGGAGAGGAATGTGAAAATTAAAACACAGAAGCTCCTTAGGGTGGAAATGCCAAGTGTCCTCCAGCACCTTTCAAAACTGAATCATCTATACTTGGAAGAAAGACTAGATTGCAATTCTTTTTACAGAATTAGCACCAAGTGAGGCCAGGACACCAACAAAAAGTATTAAAAAAAAAAATAAATAACACAATAAGACTCATCTTTCAGACCTGTGTGACAAGGAATTATGTGAAATTAGGAAAAAACCATTTTCATTACATGGCCAGCTTCTCATATCTTGACAGCCTTTTGGAGACATCATACCCAGGAGTTATTTAAGAATTTGAGCCTTTTAATTTAACAGTGTTTTAAAGATATCCTTCCTTCACCATGCTCAGTGATCACTGGAGCTAAATAGAGTCTGGAAACCTTTCCAGACAAGCAACGGAGACAAAATATTTTTTATTTTGAGGGTTTTGGGCTTGTTTTTCTCCTCTTCACAATTTCACAGCTTTCTGCCTCTCAGTCCTAATCATTCATTGCTCACTGCTCTTCAAGACAGAACGTGTGAACATCCAAACACACACAGGAAAAATAACCTCTATTTACTCCATATTTATGCTCCAGTCTCCACGTTGTCCTGCTCAGCCTGAGAACAGACTGATCTCAGGAGGTGCCCTGGAAAGACTTCTCCTGAAAAACAACATCAAAAAAAAAAAAAGAAAGAAAAAAGAAAAAATGCTCCTCGGGTTGCCATCTGTTCACTTTAAACCTCTGGGTAAAAACAGATTTAGATTTGGGTTTTGTGTGCTGTTTTTTTGTGTGCCAGGGTGCTGCTTTTCCTCAAGACCTCTCAGAGTCCCCCCAAGCTGAACACCAGCTTTTGGGAAGGAAAATGTTGGTGTCTCTATCTCTGAGTATAAAACAACAATAAAATAAATTTTTAAGAAGGCCAAGCCCAAAGAATTTGTCAGGATTCCTTGTTACAAGAACAGCAGCTGGGGATGCACTTGCAGGAGGAACTTTTCCTGAACACTGAGCTCTGGGTGGAGGACAAGCTGGAAGGTCAGGAGGGCTCAGCTTCCACCACATCCCCACCAGCTCAGGAGACAAAAATGCTCCCATTTCTCCAAGGATGTGAAAAAAAATACTGCACCATCTCCAAAATAAAAATAAAAATAAAATAAAAATAATAAAAAAATAAAAATAAAATAAAAATAAAAAACCCACCACAAACAACAGAAAAATCCGCCAGCAGCATCCCCAGTGCCAGGGCACTCACAGAGGTGGCTTCCACAGAGATGGCATCAAGGCCAAATGTCCCTTGCTTGAGAGGGGAGTGCTCAAGAAGAGAAATGGCTTTGTGATGAGCCAGGGAAACGGAAGCTCTGTGATCAGAGCAGCACACACCACACACCCAGGGCCCTCCTGTTATTCATTCTCTTGCTGACTCAACTTCCCTGTCTCTGCTCCAGGGTATTTTATGTTGTCTCATGCATGCTTGCAGTTGGACTTGATAGTTGCTGCAGGTCCCTTCCAGATAAAATCCTTCTCTTCTCTTCTCTTCTCTTCTCTTCTCTTCTCTTCTCTTCTCTTCTCTTCTCTTCTCTTCTCTTTTCTCTTCTCTTCTCTTTTCTCTTCTCTTCTCTTCTCTTCTCTTCTCTTCTCTTCTCTTCTCTTCTCTTCTCTTCTCTTCTCTTCTCTTCTCTTCTCTTCCCTTCTCTTCTCTTCTCTTCTCTTCTCTTCTCTTCTCTTCTCTTCTCTTCTCTTCTCTTCTCTTCTCTTCTCTTCTCTTCTCTTCTCTTCTCTTCTCTTCTCTTCTCTTCCTCTTCTCTTCTCTTCTCTTCTCTTCTCTTCTCTTCTCTTCTCTTCTCTCTCTTCTCTTCTCTTCTCTTCTCTTCTCTTCTCTTCTCTTCTCTTCTCTTTTCTCTTCTCTTCTCTTCTCTTCTCTTCTCTTCTCTTCTCTTCTCTTCTCTTCTCTTCTCTTCTCTTCTCTTCTCTTCTCTTCTCTCCTCTTCTCTTCTCTTCTCTTCTCTTCTCTTCTCTTCTCTTCTCTTCTCTTCTCTTCTCTTCTCTTCTCTTCTCTTCTCTTCTCTTCTCTTCTCTTCTCTTCTCTTCTCTTCTCTTCTCTTCTCTTCTCTCTCCTCTCCTCTCTCCTCTCCTCTCTCCTCTCCTCTCTCCTCTCTCCTCTCTCCTCTCTCCTCTCTCCTCTCCTCTCCTCTCCTCTCCTCTCCTCTCCTCTCCTCTCCTCTCCTCTCCTCTCCTCTCCTCTCCATTTTTGCCAAATTTTGTTGAAATTAATTGGTATTTCTCCAGAGCTGAGATACTTTGGTGAGACTCATGAGCTGGAGGACTGATGGGTTGGGGTCACCAGTTTCTACATGTCTACCAGCTATTGGTTTAGGTTGGGTTTTTTTTGTTTGTTTGAGCTTTTTTGTTTGCTTATTTTGTTCTGTTTTGTTAAACCCTGGTTAATCCCTAGCAATGAGACAAGACAGGAGACCCTTCCTCCAGCACAGGACCCTTTAGGAGGAAGGACCACCACAACAGCCTGGCTCCTTCCCCTGGAATGCATCCTGCTGCATCCTACAGCAGAAAAAAAATGTGCCCTTGGAAATCTTTTTATTCTACTGTGGAGGGCTGCAAGATGCTGCCTTGGGCTATTTGCACAGTCAGCAGCTTCATGATACTTAAAGGATTTATGACTGCACAAAGGGAGAGGGAAAACGAGCCCAGCGTGGAGGTGATGAGTCTGATTTAATGTGTTTCTGGTCACTTTGGTGCTGTGTCCACTGAAGTCACCACCAAGGACCCAGCCCAGAGCTGACACCATCCCTGCTGCTTGTCAGAAGCCCTGCCAGGAGCAGACAGAGGGGTTCAATCTATGGCGTGTCCATCCTTCTCCTCACACCCCACTGCCAGCAGGGATTACACTCCAGAAGATAAAAAACACCCGGGGAGGTCATAACCAGATTGGGATTCAGGGATGGCTCCCTCAGGCATAAAGAATTCTGAGAAAAAAGGCATTTTTAGTGAGACCAAACCAGCACAAGCATCTGAGCTACCACCAGAACTACCTTGGCATCAGTGCAGTTTTTCAGGTTATGGTGTTGGGCTCAGCCCCATTAAACCCCTGAGGTTATGGCCCAGGAGGGAACAGCAGAGCTGCCAGGTATGTCACTGGGAGACAGGTACACAAAGAGTCATTTCCAGAATTAAACATTTCCCCTTTTTGTCCTGCCGTGGAGCCTTTCATTATGAGCTTTAATTACGGTAATGAGTGTTTGCAAGCTGAGAAAGATGGTAATTATTTGTCCACTAGGGGAAACTGAGGCACAGAGGGTCAAACAAGCTGTATTTATTTCTTGGGACCACATCATAAATAAGTTCAGCTCGTGGTCACAATTAGCACAGCACTGGGAGGATGGCATGAGGAGAGCAAGAAGCAGGGACTGCTGTGCCACCTCCATGCCCTGGGGTCAGTGCTAACCTGGTCTGTGACACCAGAACCCTCCAGCTGCTCCAGGAAGAGCCACAGCATCCTGGAGCTGGTCCTGCATGACTCGTTTCATGCCTGCATGCAGTACTTCAGACCCAAGAATGGGCCACCCGAGCAGAAAGGGGGACACAAACAACTTGGCTCCCAGGGAGAGATGTTGGCCAATGACATCACCTGCCAGAAATAATTCACAGTAATTTGGTGGCTCCACTGGCTGCTGTAAGATCTTGGTATAAGGAAAATGCATTCATCTGGAATGTAAGTCTCTTTCCAAAGCCTCAATAAACCCTGGGTTTTGAGGTCTGGAAGCTCAACCAAAGCTTCTTTTTATCATCTGATGTGATTTTTATCTCTACTTCACCTTCCTCTCTGCTGGGAAGAGCATGAAAGGTGGGGAGAGCTTCACCTGCTGCAAGTCCCCTGCAGCTGAGCCAGAACGTGCCCATCACCTCCCTAGGATGAGGCTTCTGTGCCACAGATTTAAATATGGGTAAGTGAGTGGGTGGATAACCATTGTCTGACATCTCTTGTGAGAACAACAGTTTGTGACAGCACAGAGCAGAGCACCTGGAGCAGCTCATGGCAAGGGTGAATGATGCTCACCCCATCCTACAGACCATGAGCCCAGAAACCCAACCCCATCCCTGTGCTGCATCCCCAGAGTGTGAGCAGCAGGGCCAGGGAGGGGATTGTCCCCTCTGCTCTGCTCTGGGGAGAACCCCCTGGGGTAAAGCTGTGTCCAGCTCTGGGGTCCCCATCAGCAGAAGGACACGGAGCTGTTGGAGCCAGTGCAGAGGAGGCCCTGGAGCTGCTGGGAGGGCTGGAGCAGCTCTGCTCTGGAGCCAGGCTGAGAGAGTTGGGGGTGTTGAGGCTGGAGAAGAGAAGGAGAAGGAGAAGGAGAAGGGAGAAGGGAGAAGGGGAAGGGAGAAGAGAGAAGGAGAAGGAGAAGGAGAAGGAGAAGGAGAAGGAGAAGGAGAAGGGAGAAGGGAGAAGGAGAAGGAGAAGGAGAAGGGAGAAGGAGAAGAAGAAGGAGAAGGAGAGAGAAGAAGGTACTGGGGAGACCTTAGAGCACCTTCCAGTGCCTGAAGGGGCTCCAGGAAAGCTGGGGAGGGACTTGGGACAAGGGCCTGGAGGGATGGGAGCCTGCGAGGGGGAAGGGTTTGGAGCTGGGAGAGGGGAGATGGAGAGGAGAAATCCTTTGGGGTGAGGGTGCTGAGCCCCAGAGTGCCCCCAGAAGCTGTGGCTGCCCCATCCCTGGCAGTGCTGAAGGTTGGATGGGGCTTGGTGCACCCTGGGCTGGGGGAGAGGTCCTTGGTCTTTAAGGTCCCTTCCAACCCCAACCATCCCATGATGATGAAAACTTCCCTGGTGGGGTGCTCAGGAACTGACTGTCCCTTTCAACACTTCTCCCTTCATCTCTGCCCAGCACCATGCTCAGAATTTTCACCTTTTTCAAGGGCTGTGCTGTGAACACATTTCATGGGGTGTCCTGCTGCAGCTGCTGAGGTTTCTGAAGCACAAACTCTGCTTTCTTCTGCATGGGGAAAGCCTGGTCTGTGGTCTGGGTTGAGGGAGGTCACCAAGTCCTAAAACACCAAAAAAAAACCCCATGTGCTGCCCAGCACTCAGCAGATGCCTCCTGGTTGGATTGCACCTTCTGTGGCAGCCTTAGATGTCCCATAATGACCCTACAGACACTGACCCACTCGAGATGAGTGTGGAAAATCCACTCTCAGGGGTTTTATAGGGGGTGAAAACTGGGGCACAAGGATTCCCAATGTGATGAAGGCCATCAGGGAGGTCTCTGTCCCAGCTGGGAAGGGAATCTGGGGGATTCAGACTCCAAGCACCTGAGCTGTGCTCATACCTGGTGGGCACAGCCTTGCAGGGCCATGGCAGGACCACACATCATGGGGGGGGTTAGCTTTAATGTTATTTTTGGTGGGTTTGGATACTTTGGCACTATAATGGGATCTGATGTTGCACCCAAGGGTCCGGCAGCACTTCTCAGTCCTCTGCCTGGGGACATGAAAACATTGCTACACTTTTTTCTTTTTCTTTTTTCTTTTTCTTTTTCTTTTTCTTTTTCTTTTTCTTTTTCTTTTTCTTTTTCTTTTTCTTTTTCTTTTTCTTTTTCTTTTTCTTTTTCTTTTTCTTTTTCTTTTTCTTTTTCTTTTTCTTTTTCTTCTTCTTTTTCTTTTTCTTCTTCTTTTTCTTCTTCTTTTTCTTCTTCTTTTTCTTTTTCTTCTTCTTTTTCTTTTTCTTTCTTCTTCTTTTTCTTTTTCTTCTTCTTTTTCTTTTTCTTCTTTTTCTTCTTCTTTTTCTTTTCTTCTTTTTCTTTTTCTTTTTCTTTTTCTTTTTCTTTTTCTTTTTCTTTTTCTTTTTCTTTTTCTTTTTCTTTTTCTTTTTCTTTTTCTTTTTCTTTTTCTTTTTCTTTTTCTTCTTCTTTTTCTTCTTCTTCTTCTTTTTTCTTTTTCTTTTTCTTTTTCTTTTTCTTTTTCTTTTTCTTTTTCTTTTTCTTTTTCTTTTTCTTTTTCTTCTTCTTCTTCTTTTTCTTTTTCTTTTTCTTTTTCTTTTTCTTTTTTCTTTTTCTTTTTCTTTTTCTTCTTCTTCTTCTTTTTCTTTTTCTTTTTCTTTTTCTTTTTCTTTTTCTTTTTCTTTTTCTGTTTTTCTTTTTATTTTTTTCTTTTTCTTTTTCTTTTTCCCCCTTCCCCCTCCTCTCCCTCTTCTTCTCCCTCTCCCTCTCCCTCTCCCTCTCCCTCTCCCTCTCCCTCTCCCTCTCCTCCCTCTTCCTCTCCCTCTTCCTCTCCCTCTTCCTCTTCCTCTTCTTCTTCCTCTCCTCTCCCTCTTCCTCTCCTTCTCCCTCTTCTTCTCCTTCTCCCTCTCCTTCTCCCTCTCCTTCTCCCTCTCCTTCTCCCTCTCCTTCTCCCTTTTCCCTTCCCCTTCCCCTTCCCCTTCCCCTTCCCTTTCCCTTCCCCTTCCCTTCCCCTTCCCCTTTCCCTTTCCCTTCCTTCCCCTTCCCTTCCCCTTCCCCTTCCTTCCCCTTTCCCTTCCCTTCCCCTTCCTTCCCCTTCCCCTTCCCCTTCCCTTTCCTTTCCCTTTCCCTTTCCTTTCCTTTCCTTTCCCTTTCCCTTTCCTTTCCTTTCCCTTTCCCTTTCCTTTCCCTTTTCCTTTCCTTTCCTTTCCCTTTCCCTTCCCCTTCCCCTTCCCCTTCCCCTTCCCTTTCCCTTTCCTTTCCCCTTCCCTTTCCCTTTCCCTTTCCCCTTCCCTTTCCCTTTCCCTTTCCCTTTCCCTTTCCCTTTCCCTCTCCCTCTCCCTTTCCCTTTCCCTTTCCCTTTCCCTTTTCCTTTCCCCCCCTTTTTTTCCCCTGGCTGTCTCTGGGATCTCTCAGCAGCCCAGAGAGGAGGATTGCTGCTGACAAGTCTTTTTTGTTGTTGTTGTTTTCAAAAGTAGATTTAATTTCCTGCCCTCCTCTTCCTTCGCTGCCATGGGGGATGGGGAGATTCTGTCTCTTTGCAGGAGCCACCAAGTAACAAAGAGAGCCCTGAATGCTAATTCTGCCATTTCTCAGGGCTGGTCAAAAAAAGGTGTTTAAAATGGGCTGGCTGTCACTGTCATGCTGCTGCTCAAAGGGTCTGATGGTTGGATTAGTTCTGCCAATACAAATTGCAGGATTTCTGTTCCCCCCGAGATGCTCGGGGTGCAGACTGGTGCCAGATGGCCCCTCAGATGTCTCAGATGTCCCTGCAGAAAATTCAGTTCAGGGTCACTTCTTTTGTTTTGTTTCCCTGAAGACCCCATTGATCCCTGCTCCCCACGGAGAGGGGTTTTTATTGAGCTCTTGGGAAAGGGAATGCTGTTTGGATGAAGCTGCTAAAGGATCAAATCCCTGAAGAGCAGGAGGCAAACCCAGGCAAACCAGAGATGCAACATGCAAGAGTGGAGAAAAAAAAAACCTAAATATTCCAATGAACATTCCTTTAAATCAGTTATGGAATGTTGTCAGTGGATATGGGGTGTATAATGCTCAGGAAACCCCAATAAGGCTTGAGAATGAGCTCCTAATTTTCATGCAAGTTCTTCTGCCAGGAATGTTCAGGAGGGCCACGAGGGCTGCTGGTGGTGGGGATAAAACTGGAGCTGGTTTAGACAAAACAGGGCAAAATTCTCCCTGAATTTATACCTGGCTAAAACTGGGCACAGGAGTTTGGGGTTTGCCTGTAGAAAAAAAACCCTACAGGTGTGAGAAGTTTAACCTGAATAAAGGGTGATGGCTCAGGGGTTTTTTTTGTGCTTCAGCTCAGTCACTCAGAACGAGAAAACTGCATTTACTGGTCAAACATCACAATAAAGGAAAACCTGGGTGCTGTGCTCTAAGAGCAAATCTGCTTTCATGCTGAATGGGATTTACAATTTACTGAAGCCCCCTGCAACCAGGGGGATCTCCAGATGACAACTCTTGCTGCCCATTTTTAAAGGTGAGGCCAAATATGTTCTAATTGCCTCTTCTTTAGCTTTTTTTTTTCCTTTTTTTTCCCCCCAAAGGAGACGCAGACTAACTTGTCAGAAATAAATGCATTAATATTTTCATTGGGATATGGTTATTATTAAAGAACATGGCACTAAAGGTTATTTCAAAATAAAACATCTGTGTCCCTGTATATCTCTCTATATAAACCTATTTATCTAGCAATCTACATCTATATCTCACTTATCTATATATCTATACATGTCTGTGTAACTATATATATATTATGCCTACGTATTCATCTGACTGTATCTCTGTATAGATCTGTAAATATACAGAATACATATATATATAGTATCTATAATTGTATCTATACACAGGACCACACATCATGGGGTTTTTTTATCATTAAGGTAATTTTACCTATATGCATTTATATTGATATATTTAGCTGTATAGATAGGCATATTTAGATACACATCTATGCATGTGAACAGTAGCAGGAATACTACCTATTATCACCCCTATTACTGTAGAAGTAACTACATCCACAGCCTGGCGTGGTGTTAATTTTTCTTTTTGGTGTGAGTATCCAAGGAGTAAAGAGCTGCACTGGAATTTCTCTGTCAACATTTATTTGGTTTCCTGGTTCTGTTTGGGTTTTTTTTTTTGTTTATTTGTGTGTTTTGGGTTATTTGGGCTTTTTTTGTTGTTGTTGCTTCTTGGTCTTTGTATTTTTTTTTATTTTTTTGGTAGGGAAAAAACCCAACCTGCAGCTTTTGCTTACTGACACTTGTTAGCAACACGATCCCACACAGAATTCTCTGTAACTGGTCACCAGGCAGAGCTCTGATGGTTTTTGCTCTCCATCCCAGCCCTGGGGTGCAGCCTCTCCTGGGAGCTGCAGTTGGTGCTGTGAGAAACTGCACAAAAAAGCACAAAAAAACCCAAACAAATCACAACCCCCCCCCAGAAAAGCAGCTAGAGAGTTAACCCAATTAACAGTGCAATTAACTGCTGTCCCTCCGATGAGCTGGGAGATTAGAACAGGCTGCAGAAAACACAACTGCCAGGACACAGGTTTTTAAATATCTCTTCATTTTCTGCCCCTTTCTCCCTTAAATTCTCCCCAGGCCAAGGTGAGCACATCCTGGGTGGAGGGATGGGATGGAGGGGGGTGTCAGGGATGAGCTGCCTGGCTTTGATCCCAGCAGAAGATGGGAAGATCCTCCTGAGAGGACTTTTCTCCCTAATTAATGCCAATTAAGCTGAGATGAGGCCACCTGGGAGCTTCTGGGGCTCCAAGAGCAGAACCAACTTCTCCCTGGACCAGCCCTGACCACTGCCCCAGAGGTGTCCCCAAAACACCAAGGGGCAAGCAGGCTCTGTTCCTGCCCACAGCAAACCAAGCTTTGCCTCCATGGGCAGCAATTAATTAATCCCAAACGAGGGCAGGACAGAGGCCCTAAATGCAGAGCTCTGACACAAACACCCCTGTCCACAAACCCCCATCACAAGCACAGGGCAAAGGCTCAGCAATGGTCATTTTTTTCTCAGTGGATGAGTCCTTTGCTCTACAGCATCTCTAAACACAGGTTTTGTCCCAGGCAGTCCCATGAAGTTGCTTCTCTTTTAAAATTATTATTAATTATTATTATTATTATTATTATTATTAAATTAGCAGTTTCAGGAGCACCAGAACAAACCAGTCCAGGTTCCCTGCAGATCTGCACCTCTTGCATGGTTGACTTTGATATCAAAAGGAAGAGAGAGTTCTGATTGAAACCCACCCTGCCATTGCTGGATTTATAAGTTTTAATGTTTTGGTTTGGGGATTTTTGGTTTTGTTTGTTTGTTTCTTGAGGTTTTTTTTGTGTTTGTTTGCTTTTTTGTTTTGTTTTGTTTGGAGGGTTTTGGTTTTGGTTTTGGTTTTTTTTTTGGCTTTTTGCTTTTTTTGTTTTTTTGGCTTTTCGTTTTTTGGCTTGCTTGCTTGTTTTTTCATGAACTCTGCAGAAAATGACATTTGATGTTGTATCCTCCACAGCAACTGCAGCTCTGGAAGGCTTTTCTGCCTCTCCATCCCTGAGCACCCTGTGCAGCATCCAGACTTCTGTCGGGGGGCCTGGCAAAGGGAGATGAGCACTCTGGGATCCCTGTGTCCATCACTGATGGATTGCTCAGCACAGGCAGCCTCCCATGTAAGCCCTTTCTGCATTCCTCTGCAGATATCAACAAGATCTTGCTCTCCCAAAGAGTTCTTCATATCCCCACCCCTTGCCTGACCCCTGGGGTGACTTTCCAGGAGAAGAGGCTCAGCACTTCCCTGCCTTGTTTGCCAGGGAATGGGAAGACCAAAGCCAAACTCCAGGCTGACCTCTCCAGCTCTGCCTTGCCAGGGTTCAGTTCCTGGACTTTATTTGGATCAAGGATGGATTAATGCAGGTGTTCCAGCTCAGAGCCAAAGCAGACTGGGAATATCTGCTGTAAATTCCAGGCTGATCCATTGCATCCATAACTCCTTTGCTGAGGGAGGAAATGGCATTGGAATTTCTAGTGAGGACCTTTGTTCCAAAACAAACAAACAAACAAAAGTCTTTACTCAAGGATTTCAGGGCAATACCCCATTTTCTGGATGTTTTACTCCAGTGGCTCTTTTGGTTCTTTGCCTCACTGTGTACCCATGCCTGACATGCTGTACCTGATATACTATCAGCTATAGGAGTCAAAAAGAATACATTTTCCACTGTTTGTTATCATTCCTTGGTCTGACCTTGCCCCTTGACAGCACTGTGCCTCCTCCAAACCCCCTGGAATCTTCCTGATGGCTGCTGGCATCTCCCCAGAACTCTCTGTGCAGCCCTGGGGGAGGATTCTGTCTCTCCCTGCCTGGGGAAAATAAAATAAAATAATATAAAATGAAGTAAAATAAAATTATTGTTCAGTGCTTTAGTTCTGTTCTGCTCTTCCAAGAAACCTTCAGTCACTGTTAAAGCTCCATCCTGCCCCTCAAATGGCACTGATCCACTCCAGTGGGTTGTTTTTGAAGACAGTAAGGATTATTAACTGCTTTTTATAGGGACCATTTATATTTTAAGTGGCAATCTGTGAGATGGAGCCCCTGCTCTGTGGATAAATGGTCAAACTCATATTTGCCTCTTTGCTCATTTCACTTGGCTTTGCACCCAGACCTCCACCTGGCTCAGACACCCACCAAGTGCCAGCAAACATCCCTCCCTCCTTGCATGAGGAGTGGAAACCCATCCCTGACACAGAGCTGGTGGTACCCAGGGGTGGGACACAGCCAGGACACAGCCAGGATCCCCCCTGGCAGACGTGGAGCTACAGGATGGACAAAAACAACTTTTTCCCTGCATGATTTCCCTTGGCATTGCCCATGTCCCAGCAAAGCAGGACCTGCAGAGGGGCTGTGAGGAACCTTGGTCCTGAGGCAGGGGCAGGGTGCTGGTGGCCATCCTCCTGTGGGGATGGATCCTCTCCAGGATGCTGGCACCCCTGACAGCCCTTGTTCCCTGGTTTCCTGGTCCAAAATCCTCCTCCAGCATCCCTAGATTTAACAAGTGTTTGTTTGGACTCTGGTTGCTCCCCATGGCAGTGGTGGGGGCTGAGGGCACCTTGTGAAAAACTCACGTGTCCCCAGGGAAAGGGGGATGGATGGGATGGGAAAGGGCTGCCAGGACCATGGATGGTGGGATGGGATGGGATGGGATGGGGTGGGATGGGATGGGATGGGATGGGATGGGATGGGATGGGATGGGATGGGATGGGGTGGGAGGGGATGGGATGGGGTGGGATGGGATGGGAGAGAATGGGGTGGGATGGGATGGGATGGGAGGGGATAGGATGGGATGGGATGGGATGGGAGGGGATGGGATGGGAGGGGATGGGATGGGATGGGATGGGATGGGATGGGGTGGGAGGGGATGGGATGGGGTGGGATGGGATGGGAGAGAATGGGGTGGGATGGGAAGGGATGGGATGGGATGGGATGGGATGGGATGGGATGGGATGGGATGGGATGGGATGGGATGGGAGAGAATGGGGTGGGATGGGAAGGGATGGGATGGGATGGGATGGGATGGGAGAGAATGGGGTGGGATGGGAAGGGATGGGATGGGTTGGGATGGCATGGCATGGCATGGCATGGATGGGATGGATGGGATGGGATAGGACCTCTTCTCTCATTTCTCCTCACTGCTGCTTCCCATTCTCCTTGACTAGCTCTTCAGCTCCTGTCAGCAAGCTGAGGTTTTCAACTTCCATCTTTTGTCTGTGAAACTTGGGATATCACCTGGATTTTCCTAGAGGTAAATGGAATGGAGTCAACCTCTTCAAATGAGCTTCCTGCTAATTACTGATCAGGGTTTTTCCCTAGGTTTTCCCAGGGAAAGGAACAAGCTCTTCAGGGAACACATGAGGGGAACTGAAGGGAAAATTCATCCCAACCCATCCCAGGTCCCACTGAGGCTGGGCAGGCAGCTGCAGTGGTGTCAGGACACAGCTATGATCACAGGAGCTGCTGGTGTTCATCCTGATGAACGTGGAGCCCCCCCCAAGGTATCTGGTGTGTTAACAGTGCTGCAGCCACCTTCACAGCATCTTCCTTGTGTAAACCACAGAACCCCAAACAAGGGGTCAGAGCAACCCTTTGACTTCTACATACAGACCCTGATGGCAGCTGGGAAATTGCTCCCATTTCCAATCCCAGTTGCTTGAGATTTAGGAACAAAATCCCACCTCCTCACCTGCCTCTTGCCTTCTGCCAGCTGCAGAGCACAAGACCCACATCTGGATGGGAGAGAAACACCACAGGCTGCTAGAAATGGCATTAAGAGTCTCCTTTGTGTGTCCCAAAGCCATGAGCAGGGTCAGAAACAGACACAGGGCTTGCAGGAGCCATTTGCAGTCCCACTGATGGTGCTTCAGGGAGGAGTTCAGACCAGGGGGCTGTGACCTGAGGGAGAGAAGAAGCCAGCATTTTGTTTTCCATTGAACTCAGGTGAACCCTGGCCAGGAAGAAGGGTCTCCTTGGTGTCCCCCTCCTGCATCTCCCCGGCCATCCCGAGTGAAGAACTGTGATTTAAAAAAAAACAACAAAAAAACCAAACAAACACCAACCAACCAACCAACCAAAAAAAAAAAAAACAACCAAAAAACCAACCAACCAACCAAACAAACAAAACCCCACAACCCCAAAAGAAAAAAAAAATCACCAAAAAAAACCAACCAAAAACAAACCAAGAAGAAGCGCAAAAGTTTCACCGCCCAAGGGTCTTCTGCACAAACCGGGACAAACGCGGAGGTTCCCTGGGAGCACGGTGCCCTCTAGAGCATCCAGGATGAAATTGTTGTTTTTTAGCTCAGTGTGCCTGAAGGAACGAAGTTACCAGCCCCTGGAAAGTTACCGGAGGCATCCACACACCGAGCAGTCCCGGTGCCGAACCTGAGTGTTAGAGGTGGGCTTGGTACCCGTGGAGCTGATGCTCTCTGCTGAAACATCTGCCAGGTCCAGATCACAAAATCACAGAGGGATTTGGGTTGCAAAAGCCTTTTCAGATCATCAAATTTCATTGTTATCCCATCCCTGTCCAGGCCACCCCCACCCCATGTCCCTCATCCCCACATCTCCAGGCTCTGAAACCCCTCCAGGGATGATGGGGACTCCAGCCCTGCCCTGGGCAGCCTGGGCCAGGCCCTGACAACCCTTTCCAGGCAGAAATTCTTCCTAATAACCAACCTAAACCTCCCCTGGCACAACTTGAGTTGTGCCAAAAGTTCCTCTTGTCCCATCCCTTGTTCCTTGGGAGCAGAGCCCGACCCCCCCTGGCTCCAACCTCCTCTCAGGGGCTTGCAGAGAGCCACAAGGTCTCCCCTCAGCCTCCTCTGCTCCAGGATCAGCACCCACAGGGCCCTCAGATGCTCCTCACAACTTCTCCAGACCCTTCTCCATCTTCTCCAGACCCTCTCCTTACTCTCCATCCCTTCTCCTTGCTCTCCAGACCCTTCCCCAGCTCCATTCCCTTCTCTGCACACTCTCCATCCCCTCAATGTCCTTCTGCTCCTGAGGACCCCAGAACTGACCCCAGGATTGGGGGTGCAGCCTCCCCAGTGCCCAGCACATGGGGACCATCCCTGCCCTGCTCCTGCTGCCCACCCCAGTGCTGGTCCCAGCCAGGATGCTGGTGGCCACCTTGGCCACCTGGGCACCCCTGGCTCATGCTCAGCTGACTCTTCCCGGGTGCAATGGTGGAGCTGCAGGAGGGATTGCATCCAGCCCATGAAGACCTGACAGAGAGCAGCGGGGTGTCCAGGCTTCCCCAGAGCTCCCTGCAAGCTGAACCACCTTGCCCACCACCTTTGGTGGCTGAGAAAGTGGCTGCTGAGTGTTTCCTGCTCCAGAGAGGGTTTTGCACATCAGTTCTGCTGGTCAGCAGTTTCTCATTAGGAGCCTCTTGGAAGGCTCCAGCTGGATGCTTTATCTCGTGCTTGGTCTGTAGCCACCAGCATCCATCTGACAGGGCAGAAGGAGAGCTTTGCTCTCACCCAGCACATGGCATTTGGTGCCTCAGCTTTGCTTCAGAATCTTCTCCCAACACCATGGTCTCCGAGGCCCTCATGCCCACTGAACATCAGACACTTCCAGATAAATCTCCATTTGCCATAAAGGCTTTTTCCTTGCCTAAAACCTTCAGTCAGTGCTGCAGAGGGGTGGCTTCTTTTCCTGTAAATAGTTTAGTGTGGGTTTAGTTTGGGGGTTCCACAAGAGAACGACACCCAGTGCAGTTGTTCTGAACTTTAACACCACTTCACCTCCACCCAGGGTGATGTGTTCTCTCCAGTTCCATGGACAGAGACCTGGGAGTTCTGGTGGATGGAAGGATGACCTCGAGCAAAAAATCCTTCCCTTGTGTCCAAGGAAACCATTGGCATCCTGTGGGCATCAACAAGAGTGTGTCCAGCAGGGCAAGGGAGGTTCTGCTCCCCCTCTGCTCTGCCCTGGTGAGGCCAATCTGGAATATTGTGTCCAGTTCTGGAGTTTCTGGTCCAGGAAGGACAGGGAATTGCTGGAGAGGGGACAGCAATGGGTCACAGAGGTGATGAGGGTGCTGGGACACCTGGAAAAGTTGGGGGACCTGGGTTTTTTAGTCTGGAGAAGAGAAGACTCAGGGGAGGTGGTTTCAGCTCCTCAAGGATGGGTCTCAGCAGGATGAGGCCAATGGTTTTTTAGTGACAGGCAGGAGGTAATGGGCACAAAACTGAGCAGAGTTCCAGCTAAACATGAGCAGGAATTTCTTGACTTACTGCTTGCTATTGTACTGGGAGCAGAGCTGGGACAGGCTTCCCAGAGAGGTGGTGGAACCATTCCAAACCCTCCTGGGAACCATCCTGTGCCACCTCTTCTGGCTCAGGAGCTCTCCAGAGGTCCCTTCACCCAGCCCTGGTTCTGTGGGCAGGTTTCAAGCAGCACAGACACTGCACACCTACAGGAGAACACAGACAGACAAGGGTTCCCCTTGGGAGATCAGGGCAGCATCTGGGTGAGAGAGGACAAATGTCTGCACATCATCTGTTTTAATCAGGCAAAGAAATCCCTTTGGGCCCAGCTGCTTCATGGCAGGACAGAAAGCATCAATGGACAGTCCTCCAGGACATGGGGTTGGCTGGGGAAAGAAAAAAAAAAAAAGAAAAAAGGAAAGAGAGAAAGAGAAAAAGAAAAAAGGAAAAAAAAAGAAAAAAACAAGAGAAAAAGAAAAAAGAAAAAAGGGAAAAAAAAAGAAAAGAGGAAAAAGGAAAAAGAGAAAGAGAAAAAGAGAAAAAGAAAAAAAAAGAAAAAAGAAAAAAGGAGAAGAAAAGAGGAAAAAAGAAGAATGAAAAAGAAAAAGAAAAAGAGAAGAAGAAAAAAGAAAAAAGAAAAAAGGAAAAAAAAGAAAAAAGAAGAAAAGAGGAAAAAGGAAAAAGAGAAAGAGAAAAAGAGAAAAAGAGAAAAAGAGAAAAAGAAAAAAGAAAAAAAAGAAAAAAGAAAAAAGGAGAAGAAAAGAGGAAAAAGGAAAAAGAAAAAGAGAAAAAGAGCAGTCTCCGAGGAGCAGGGATTTGGGT
The DNA here is from genome assembly GCA_023079485.1 of Archilochus colubris. Lineage (NCBI taxonomy): Eukaryota > Metazoa > Chordata > Aves > Apodiformes > Trochilidae > Archilochus > Archilochus colubris. The sequence continues at coordinate 71,126,751 of CM041115.1, forward strand.
AATCCCATGCCCCTGAGCTGCTGGTGCCCAAACTCCACGAGGTGGAGCTCCAAACGTTTCCATCAGCGCTGCCGGGACATCGCATCCCGACCCTCGCCTCCTTCCTCAGCGGACGAGCGGGGATTTCGGGCTGGGGTGGGTTTCCTGCTCCTGCCCAGCCACAGAACCTCTTCGGCACCAAATGCAAACCCAAAAATTCCTCCTCAGGAAACGGTCACGGGTGGGAGCAGCCGGGATGAGCTCGGCCCCGGTGATGCTGAGAGCTGCAGAGGGACGGGAGGATGTTCAGCTGGTGGATAACGACAGTTTATGGTGATGGACACAGGTGCAACCACGGTGAAGAATCTCAAGGGTTTTGCTGAAATGTTTTAAAGCCCTTCCAGAGGGCAAAGCTGTGTCAGGGGTGTAAATGTCCCCCCTGCAGCCCTGGCACAAGCAGGACGCGGTCACTTCAGAGGGATGGAAGCAGGGTGGGTACCAGATCTCACCCAGCTCCACAAGGGGCAGCGTTCTGGAGGTTTTTGCCTGTTTTTCCTCATAAAATTGAGAGCAGCAGAGATGATGTCAGCAGAGAGTTCTCCCTCTTATTGCAGATTCCTGAGGAGCACCCTGTGTGCTCTCTGTCCCTCCTGGGAACCATCCTGGTGGGCACCCATCTCCATCAGCACCTCCCAGGCTCTGGGGGGTTTGTGAGGCTTTTGGGGGGTCACAGAGGGGACATGGGTCTGCAGCAGCATCCCAAGCCTGGGCCTGGTGGGGTTTGGCTCAGGAGGTGCCATCCCTGGTGAGCTCTGCTCTAATTGCTCCAAAATTGGCATTTCAGTAGAATGATGTTGGTTGGAGAAACACCTTCTCCTGACAGCTGACAGAGAACCCCAGAATGGTTTGGGTTGGAAGGAAACTCAAAGCTCACCCAATCCCACCCCCTGCCATGCCCAGGGACCCCTCTCATCCATCCCAGGTTGCTCCAAGCCCCATCCCTCCTGGACTCGGACACTTCCAGGGATGGGGCAGCCACATCCCATGGCCCTGGGCTGCAGGTTTGGGTTGGGGGTGGTCTCTGCAGCTCTTCCCAGACCTTGGTTCAGGTGACATAAAAACCACGTCAGGAACAGCAGAACCTCCTGGCTGGGAGCACTAAAAAACCAAGCAGGGACCTGACAGCTCCTGGGGAGGTATTTGCTTACTGCTTGGAGTGAACTGCTGTTTGGAGAGCAGGATTTGTGCTCTGCTCTGGGAACATCTCAGTGCCAAGTTCCAGCGTTGGGCACCTCCCTTGGGACAGGGATTAAGAGCTTTTCCTCCCAAGCAGCAGGATTCAAGGATTGGATTCAAGGATTAACCCTCTTCACATTTTTCTGCTGAGTGTAATGACCCCAACACATTCAACCTCCATCCCCTCTCATCCCTAACCTGAAACCTGATGTTATGGATTGGGGTTTTTTGGGGTTTTTTTTTGGTTGGTTTTTTTTTTGCCTGGGGTGTGAGCTGCTGAGCATCCCAAGCTACAGATTTGCAGCATCCACCCCTAGTTTGTCCAATTTGCCACAACCTTGTTTTCAGGAGGGTTTCTCCTCCTTACCCACTAACTAAGAACAGAACAAATCAGTATCCTTCCCTGCAGAATCCTGAGAAGCACAGATGTCTTGAAGAAAGTTTTGTTTGCTGGGGTTTTTTCTGTCATTTTGGGTTTTTTTCTAATCCAGTGTGACAGTCAGGGCACGATCCCACTGAACTGCACCAGCAGAACCATCACCTTTCAAATCCTCAATAGCTGGGTCTTGCCATGAGAACAAACAACCAAAAAATCACACACTTTTCCCATACAAGAGCAGCTACAAATTTTCTCTGTTTTTGTTCCTTGATGTTTGAGGTGATGGTGAACAAGTAGCATTTTCTTTACCCAGTTTCTTATACAGAAAACTTCCAATTCTCCTCACTTATGAACCTGGTCTGGATATGCCAAGCTAATCCAATAGTACCCAAAGGGATGACCTGTTTAGCAAGAACAGGTTGCAGGGCAGAGATAAAAACCTTATTATTAAGGTCTTTATACCTGCCATATAAGTCATAAAACAGAGGTTTTCACCCAAAAATATGCTTTGATCCAATGAAAATATGTTAACAGATGTGGGGAACAACCCTTTTGTACTCAGAAACACCTCTTCAAACTTGTTAGTTCCTTCCTGCCCCACTGACCTCCCAGGTTTTAGCTCTCTCTCATGCAATGGGGTTTTAACTACCAGTCTGGTCAGGTAAAGCAATTGGAAGTTTGGCACAAACACAACCAATGGTTGAGGGGAAGGCTGTGGATGTGGTCTATCTGGACTTCAGCAAGGCCTTTGACACTGTCTCCCACAGCATCCTCCTGAGAAAGCTGTCAGCCCGTGGCTTGGACAGGAGCACCCTGTGCTGGGTTAGGAACTGGCTGGAGGGCTGGGCCCAGAGAGTGGTGCTGAACGGGGCTGATCCAGTTGGCAGCCGGTCACCAGTGGTGTCCCCCAGGGATCAGTGTTGGGCCCAGTGCTGTTCAGTATCTTTATTGATGATCTAGATGAGGGGATTGAGTCCATCATCAGCAAATTCACAGATGACACCAAGCTGGGGGGAGTGTGGATCAGCTGGAAGGCAGGTGGGCTCTGCAGAGGGACCTGGAGAGACTGGAGAGTTGGGATGATCCCAAGGGGATGAGGTTCAACATTCCAAGGGCCGGGTCCTGCACTTTGGCCACAACAACCCCATGGGGAGCTCCAGGCTGGGGACAGAGTGGCAGAAAGGGACCTGGGAGTCTGGATTGCCAGGAAGCTGAACATGAGCCAGCAGTGTGCCCAGGTGGCCAAGAAGGCCAATGGCATCCTGGCCTGGATCAGGAACAGCGTGGCCAGCAGGTCCAGGGAAGGGATTCTGCCTCTGTGCTCAGCCCTGGTGAGGCCACAGCTTGAGTCCTGTGTCCAGTTCTGGGCCCCCCAGTTCAGGAAGGATATCGAGGTCCTGGAGCAGGTCCAAAGGAGGGCAACCAGGCTGGTGAAGGGACTTGAGCACAGACCCTATGAGGAGAGGCTGAGGGAGCTGGGGTGTTGAGGCTGGAGAAGAGGAGGCTCAGGGGAGACCTCATCACTCTCTACAACTCCCTGAAAGGAGGCTGGAGCCAGGGGGGGGTTGGGCTCTTTTCCCAGGCAACTCTCAGCAAGACAAGAGGGCAGGGTCTCAAGTTGTGCCAGGGAGGTTTAGGTTGGAGATGAGAAAGAATTTCTTTCTGGAGAGGGTGATCAGGCATTGGAATGGGCTGCCCAGGGAAGTAGTGGATTCTCCGTGTCTGGAGATCTTTCCAAAGAGCCTGGATGTGGCACTGAGTGCCATGGGCTGGGAACCACGGGGGGAGTGGATCAAGGGTTGGACTTGATGAGCTCTGAGGTCCCTTCCAACCCAGCCAGTTCTATGATTCTATGATTCAAATAAATATGGAGCTATGGTATAGGTTCAAATGCAGTTCATTTTCACATTTTTTAACACAGTAAGGTGGAGGAAAAAAAAAAAAAGCCTTTAAGTTTTACATCAAATTAAGAATTATGTGGAGGGACCTCCCTTAGGAATGGGGTGCCAGAGCCTGGGGTAAAAGGAAAAAGGTTTCCCAGGAAAGCAAAAAAGCTTCAGCTGGCAGGACACTGGTTGGACATGGAGAAATATGGAAGGATTAAATAAATCGTGGTATCTGTGCAGCTAGGGACATAAATACCACTAGGACACTCACAGACCCAATGAGAAGAAGGCTGCCACCCCCGTGGCAAAACCATGCTTTGATTAAAGAAAGGACAAATGGTATCCAAAGACCCAAAGCAAAACCTGCAGTGCCACAGAGGAGTTCTTACCAAAGGTCACAGGGCAATAAGAAGATTAAAAGGTAATTTACCTGTTCTTCAGACAGTGGCATTGTTTTTTCCACCATTTAACTGATGGGAAAATCAAGACTGCTATTGCACTGGTGTGCTGTAATTATTGCACCAGTAGCTGATATGATTCAGTAAATAAAAAGAGCAAAAGGTTTTCATGCTATTAAAACTTTATCACTGACTATTTCAAGCTTTCATCAAGTGCTGGTATAATCAGCCTTTATTTGCTTAATAAATTCTTATCTCAATGTGTTGATTTTATCAGAATTACCTTCTTGGTAAAGGGTATAATTTTCCTGGAGGCAGAACGAAGGATGTTCTCAATACTGGTAATTGCCCAATTATTTTGTACAATTTTAGTGTTTTAACAAGCTTGGTGAGTTTCAAGGCAGCCTGAGCCCTCTGCATGGTTTGTCAGCATGCTGAAGGCGTCTGGCAGCATTTTAATTACACACAGTCATCTTGCTAACTAGGAAAACAAGAACTGAGCACCTTTTTTTGGTTTTGTTGGGTTGTTTTGTTTTGGTTTTCTTTTTTTTTTTTTTTTGCCTTGATGAGTGTGAAAAAGACATCACCTTGTCACACACCAGAGTACAAACCAAAACATTATTCAATCCCCTTTCCACTCCAGAGAAATACCGTGTTATTTAATAAATAACACCTGCCTGAGCACAGAGCAGCAGCAACAATAAAAACCCCTGTGAAAAGATCTCTGCATAGTTTGGTGAGGACAAACACCACTGAGCTGCACCAGGGGAGGTTTAGATTGGAGATTAGGAACTATTTTCTTTACAGAAAGAATGCCCAGGCCCTGGAACAGGCTGCCCAGGGCAGTAGTGGAGTCCCCATCCCTGGCAGGGTTCAAAACACTTGTGGCTATGGCACTCCAGGTGATGTTGGGTGGATGTTTGGACTCGAGAGGTCTTTTCAAACCACAGTGGTTCTAAAATGCTATGGAAAAACACGATGATGCAAAGGTAAACCTGGATGCATGGTAACCCTTTACATCCCATGTGTCACAGAATCAGAGGATCACAGAGGGCCAGGCTGGAAGGGATTTTAAGGATCATCTGGTTCAGCCCTGTGAATCCACAAACCTGTGCTCTGCTGATGGAGGCTGCTGGTCCCCTGGGTGGGGAGGAGGGCTGGTACCTTGCTGACAGCATGGCCCAGCAGGTTATCCACCAGGAGGATGGAGAGAAGGGACAGTAGTGATGCAGGAGGCATCACAGGTAGCATCAGCAAACACCTGACAAAGCCAGGGCTTGGTGGGCAAAAAACCCTTCCTGCATGGAAAAACCTTCCTGCCTTTGTCTGCTCACCCACAGACACCTTTCCAGCCTCCCTTTCTCCATTCCCACCCCAGGATGGGCACCATCACCTGGAAGGGTGAGGAAGATGTGTAAGGGTTTGCAGCTGAACATGGTGGAAAGTGAAGAGCCACAAATGAACCAGACCAGACCAAACCAAACCAAACCAACCCAAACCAGACCAGACCAGACCAGACCAGACCAGACCAAACCAAACCAAACCAAACCAGACCAGACCAGACCAGACCAGACCAGACCAAACCAAACCAAACCAACCCAAACCAAACCAACCCAAACCAAACCAGACCAGACCAGACCAGACCAGACCAAACCAAACCAAACCAAACCAAACCAAACCAGACCAGACCAGACCAGACCAGACCAAACCAAACCAAAATGGTGCTGTCCTCTGCTCCCATACTGCTGTGAAGATCTGACCTCTGAGAAACAGCACAGCAGGTTATAGTACCTCAGGTGATGCTGATCATCTGAGCTTGGCACAGGGGTGAGACTCAGATTACCCCCACCAGTGACTGAAATTGGCCAAAAAAACCCCAACCCAAACCCTGGCCAGGGAGAAACAAGTGTTGCCTGACAACAGCATTGATTTTCTTATTTTGAAAAAATCACCAAACAAGAACTCAAGGGCAAGGCTACAGGAGACCAAAAAACAACAAACAAACAAAAAACACCAACCCCCCCTCTAAAACCAAACCCAAAAAACCAATAAACCAAGCAAAAACCCCCAACCAGGCTGTGAGTGCAGTGAAACATACGGCACGTTAATACAATTTCCTCCTGATTAATTGATGTGAATCAGGCTTGGAAGGAACATGCACATTTTAATTGTGTCTGGAACACCACCAACAAGAGGAGAAGTGGCAATGCAGGAGGCTGGGGAAGGTTTGTGCAGTGGGATGGGTGTCAGGTTCTGTTTCACACCCTCATTGATGACCCAGAGGAAGAAGAAGAGGAGGAAGGCAGGAGGGTCCCACACCCCTTGTGCTGAGAAGCTGGGGACTCCTGAGGCTGTGCCATCCCCCTGGAGCTTCCACTGCCTCCACGTCTTGGAAAGGCTTTGGAGAGCACCATCTGCTCTGCTGCTCCCTCCTGCACACCTCAGCTGCTGCCAAACTACAGAAATGAGCAATAAGCACGGAGGTGAAGGAGCCTCAATCTCTGGGGGAATCCTGGGGTGCCACAGCCTCGCTTGGCAAAGGCACCACTTGGAAAGGAGATGGGAGGGGGGTGGTTGTCACATGTGGAAGCCAAGGAAACAGGGAAACACAGAATCACAGAACCATTTGGTTGGAAAAGACCTTTCAGACCATCAAATTTAATCAAATTTAATTGTCACTCCATCCCTGCCCAGGCCACCCCCACCCCATGTCCCTCATCCCCACATCCCCAGGCTCTGAAACCCCTCCAGGGATGATGGGGACTCCAGCCCTGCCCTGGGCAGCCTGGGCCAGGCCCTGACAACCCTTTCCAGGGAGAAATTCTTCCCCATGTTAAAAATGACTGAGACTCAATATTCTGTTAGTGGTTTAATTTAATTAATAAAATTGAAATTGAATAAACAAAACAGCACTGGGTGCATGGGGAATCTCTGCTCCACTCAAAGGCACAGACCTAAAACTCTGGAGTTACCTTTTATTGATTACAACTCTATGCATATTCAAAAGGAGATGGGTTTACATACATATTCATAGGATTACACCATGCCATTATAATATTGATGATGGGTGGAGTCTGGGCTGAGTCTTCTTTTGGGGAGATACCCAGGGGTTGTCAGGGGGTCTTTGGATGAAGTAAGAAGTCTTCCTCGAGCTTGAAATTTTACCTTTCTTGATTTTGCTGACTTCATCATATTGTTACAGGGCAATATCAGGTCCTAGCCATAACTTTCCCCTTATCTGCTGGTTGTGACATCTTTATGGTTTCCTTGTGCAGATGTTCACATTCCTTTGGTGCTTCGTTAGCCTTGGCAGTGCCTTGTTTTAAGAACAAGACCTACACTTGTAATTACCTCTGAGACAGAAGTTAGCCTCGTTAGGGCCTTGTTTTGTTCACACTGAAACAGTGGAAAATTACATGTCCCAGCTGCTTTGCTTAGCCCCACATTCACTTCTTTCTCAGTTTAATTCTGAATTTTACTGGTTAGGATTACAAATTCATTAACATATATTACAATCATATATTACACCCAGCTCCAACCTAAACCTCCCCTGGCACAACTTGAGTTGTGCCAAAAGTTCCTCTTGTCCCATCCCTTGTTCCTTGGGAGCAGAGCCCGACCCCCCCTGGCTCCAACCTCCTCTCAGGGGGTTGCAGAGAGCCACAAGGTCTCCCCTCAGCCTCCTTTTCTTGGGGAAAGTTTATGGGGAACCATAAACTGGACCTGGACCAGGACCTCTGAGACTGACCAGCGGTGATACCAAACCTTCTCCTTACTCTCCAAACCTTCTCCTTACTCTCCAGCCCCTTCCCCAGCTCCACTCCCTTCTCTGGACACTTTCCATGCCCTCAATGTCCTCCAGCTCCAGAACTGACCCCAGGATTTCAGGTGCATCCTCAGCATTTCCCAGCACATGGGGACCATCTTCATCTCCCCCACCTCCTCTCTCTGCGGGACATTCTGGGATCTCTCTGTGCACAGGGGGTTCTGGGTTGTGTTGCTTCTTACAGGTGATCAGAAACCTTTGGGTGTTCCCATTTGTCTTTTTAGGAGGCAATTGTGTGTCTGGAAGGAAGGGACTCAGGCAGAGCTGTGGGTGAGGGGTGCTGTCTGTCCCGAGCTGCTGACCCTGCCTGGCAGAGCTGCAGCATCCCTGGACACAGCAGGAGAAAGGAAAAACATTCTGCAGAGGCAATGCCCAAGGAAAGGAAAGGAAAGGAACAGGGAAAGGAAAGGAACAGGGAAAGGGAAAGGAAGGGAAGGGAAGGGAAGGGAAGGGAAGGGAAGGGAAGGGAAGGGAAGGGAAGGGAAGGGAAGGGAAGGGAAGGGAAGGGAAGGGAAGGGAAGGGAAGGGAAGGGAAGGGAAGGGAAGGGAAAGGGAAGGGAAGGGAAGGGAAGGGAAGGGAAGGGAAGGGAAGGGAAGGGAAGGGAAGGGAAGGGAAGGGAAGGGAAGGGAAGGGAAGGGAAGGGAAGGAGAGGAAAAAGAGAAAAAAGGAAAAACAAAAAGTAAAAGAAAAAGAAAAGAAAATCGAGGAAAAACCCCAAACCAAACAGCACTTCCTGTGCATGGGAAGGATGATGAGGAGAGCTCCAGACATGAATGCCACCCCCATAGGCACGGCCTTTGCTGCTCCCTGTTGTAAAGGCATGGCAGCTGCTGGGTGAGATGGGTGAGATGAGGAGTGGTGATTGTGGTCCCTGGCAGGCTGGGGAGGTCCCTGCCATGCACACAGAGGTCTCTGCCCAAGTACCCAATGCTGCCTGGCACCCAAATCCTGCTCATCTCACCCCTCTCCTCCCTGCTGCTCCAGCACAAGCTGCTGGGAGGAGGGACTCCTGGTCAGGACCTCTTTGTCCTGAGCATGATTAAACCTGAGTGGAAAAAAGAAAAATCACCAGTGTGGACTCACATATCACCTAAAAATGTCATAAATAACGTTTTTAATCTTGGCTCTCGGAGCAACCTCTCTGGAAGGATCTTGGGCATGCCAAAAATATCCCTGAATTGGGGAGGTTTGTGAAGTGCACAGCAAGGCACCAACACACCCTGTGCCTGAGGATGACTCAGAGCTCCCCTCTCCCAGGGTAAACAAAAGGTGATCTTGCCCCCCTCCCGTGCCACTTTTCCAGTTAACTGGAGTGAGAGCTCTCATCTTTCTCCTGGACATATGCAGGGTGGAAAATAACAAAATAATGAAATTAAAACTTAGGAGAGCTGGTGGAAAAGGGGAGCTGTGGCACCCTGCTCTACAGCTGCTGCCTACAAATGGGTGTGAAACATAACACTGAGCCAAAACTAAAGCTCCACAAGAACGGTGTTTATCCTTGTAAAGTTTATATTTTTGTTTGTTTCTTTGTTTTTTATGTAGGGATGAATGCATGCTGGCACGTGTATGTTATCAGTAATTCATGAGGGCAGTGACTGTGACCCTGGGGCCAGGTTGTTCTGTTCCACATCTCACAGCTCTTGGGTAATTTCACAGAATCATAGAACCGTAGAGTGGTTTGGGTTGGAAAGGACCTTAAAACTCACCCATTCCCAACCCCCCTGCCATGCAAGGACCAAACTCCCATCCCATCAGGGACCCCTCCCACAGCCCAGGGTGCTCCAAGCCCCATCCAAGGTGTCCATGAAAGCTTCCAGGGATCAGGCAACCATAATTAATGCTCCTTGACTTAATCAGCAAGGAATCATGGAAGGGTTTGGGTTGGAGGGGACCTTAAAGCTCCTCCAGTCCCACCTGGACAATCCAGGGACCCCTCCCCAGCCCAGGGTGCTCCAAGCCCCATCCAACCTTCAGCACTGCCAGGGATGGGGCAGCCACAGCTTCTGGGGGCAACCTGGGCAAAGGATTTCTTCCCCATCTCCAACCTCAATCTCCCCTTTCTCTCCAAGTTTTAACCCATTTCCCTTCTCCTCTCCCTACCCCCCCGTGTCCAAAGCCCTCCCCCAGCTTTCTTGGAGCCCCTTCAGATATTGGAAGGTTGCTCTGAGCTCCCCTGGGAGCCTCCTCTTCTCCAGGCTGAACAACCCCAATCCCTCAGCCTGGCTTCCCAGGGAGCTGCTCAGCCCTCTGAGCATTTCAGGGGCTCTGCTCTGGATGTGTTCCAGGAGCTCTGTGTCCTTCTGATGCTGGGGACTCCAGACCTGGACCCAGCACTGCAGGGGGGGCTCAGCAGAGCAGAGCAGAATAAAAGGGGAGAATCCCCTCCCTCCACTGCTCTCTGTGCTTCTGCTGATGCCCCCAGGACATGGTTGGGTTCTCCTTTACATCTTTCTAGTGCTGAGGAAACCCTTTCTTCAGGCTGGTTACAGTTTGGAGACTTCTTTGGTACCTCCAAGGGAACCAGTAAATACCAAAGATTATAGGATCTGCAAAGCTCACAGGTGATGTGCAGGATCCCAGTGATGGTCAAGAGAATTCAGTGCATGAGGTACTGTGTTTTGTCATCAGTTTCACTCCTCCAAAAGTCCAAGTCACAGTGTTTCTGCTTAGATGTGAAAGAGGTGAGAAATTTTTGGGCTGCTAGAATGCCTCAGTGAAGACACACACCAGGAAAACAAGAAGGTTTTTGGTGTAATTTGTTCTGTTTGGAGAGTCAGTGTAAATTCCAGTGGCAGAATCACTGTTTCACTGATGATAAATGAACCAAACCAGAAAGCACTGCCCAGCACAGGTGAGATCTCAGCTGTTTTATTACCATAGATAGGTGGAGATGGCAGAGAGGAATTACTTGTTATTTGGGCATTTTTGGTAGCAGACCCAGCTGAAATACTAGCCTGGCTCTGTTAACACTGCAAGAATTACTCCAGTTTTCACAGGTTAATCTAACCCTTCCCAGTTTAAGGGAAAAAAACAAACAAAAAGAGATATTTTGCTAAGTTCATGAGCTTTGTGTCATCAGTTCCCCAGGCAAGTGTCACCAGGTGGAAAATCACCTTGAACCACTCACTGGGGCTCAGGGCAAGGAGGTTCCTTCCCTGAAGGAAGAAGAAGATGTCTCTTTTTCAGATGTATAAAGACACAGAAGTTGGTTTCTCTTCTTTATGACTCAGTTCTTTGAGTGTCAGCAGCACTGCCTGATGGAAGGGAAGAGCATGAACCCATCAGCTGCAGTCATGACTCAAGAAAGGACAATCTGACCTGGAGATTCTCATGAGCAAGGTGCAAGACAATAAATTCAGTCTCTTCCTCTTCCATTGGTGCTCCTGCCCACAGAAATAAAATCAGTGTGTGTCTCCTCAAGGCACAGGTGGACAGGAGAGGTCTGCAAGGCTGAGCATCATCCTTGTGCTGGTGGAAGATGAGCACACCCAGTTTAATGCTGGATCCCTCCAGAGAGATGCAGAGAGGGCTGAGGATTGAAGCAAAAAACCCAAAATCCTCAGGGATTTAGGTGCACATGTTCCATGGAAAGGTGAAGAAAGCTGGGGCCCTGCTTTCCTCCTGTTTGGTTTTAACTTTTCACCAGTGACACACTCCTCTGGCAGCAGGTTTCTGTAAGAGTGATGTGGCCATGCCTTGTGATGGGTCTGTGAAGGGTTTTTTGGAGCTGACACAACTGATGTTGGCTTTGCTGAGACTTTTAAGCACTGGGCATCTCCAGTGGTAAGCTCCTGGTGATGGATGTTCCTAAAAATGGGTGATGGCAGAGGCTCTCAGTCTGCATGAAATTACTGAGCTGATTAACACAATCTGCAGAGCTGATGAACCTTGAATATCTGGAAATGCTGGGCTTTGGATTTTATAATTAGAATTCTGGTAGGAAAGGGAGGCAGGAAAGATCAAGAAAGCAATGAATTTTGTTACAAAACAAACCATAACTGAGTCATCAGCATGAGCAGCAGAATGATCTTTAATATTTGTCCTTTGAATCCAGGGTAAGGCATCTGAGAACTTGAATAAAGAGAACAGAAGAGCCCAAAGTGCAGTCTTTCTTGCCTGGGTCTCTTTCCAGTCTGCCATCTTTTTCTTTCCTCTTCTTTTTCACATCCAGCTCGAGTTATTTTCAGCTAGTTTAATTCCTCAGGTGCACGAGAGCCTTTGGACTGAGTCTGTAAGGACAGTGGAGGGGTTCAAAAATTACCTCAAAGAAGGGAATGGTGCAAAGTCTGGTGTTACCAGGCTGCTGCACAGCACTGTACTGTGACCCTAAATCAATTATCATAGCTATGGTCTGGCTTCTTGTTAGATGGATAGAATTCTCTGAACCTCACAAGAAGAGGAAGGCCACACATGTTGGAAATACCCAAAACCCCTGAAATGTTCAGCAAGGACCCCTCAGGTAACCCCTCTGGAAGTGAGGTTGAGGGGGTTTGCCCAAGAATGAGGGGGCTCCCAAGAATTGCCTGCCTGACAGAGAAAGCCTGGTGCACACATCCCAGAGAGAAAATGATTCACCACAGCAGGATGGGACCAAGCACAGGGCAGGGTCAGCAGCTCCTGAGGCTCAGCTGCACACTGGATGGAAGCCCAGGCATGACTCAGGACCCTTCACATCACACCTCTCACTCCCTGCCCTGGTACCCTGGAGCAGCATCCTCTCTGGGTTCAGACAAGCTCTCAGCTCTCAGCCAGGTGGCATCAAACAGGACAGGAGAGGGACTGAAATGAGCAGATGCAGCAGATGCTGAATGGTTTTACATCACCTGCAGCATGTGCTTAAGTGTCTCACTGAGCTGGTTTGCCTTAAGCCTGAAGGGTCACACCTGCTCTTAACAGGGAATAGTTTTTTTCTCTGAAAGGGTTGCCAGACATTGGAACAATCTGCCCAGATAGTGGAGTCACCATCCCTGGAGGGGTTAAATGGCTTGTGGACCTGGTTCTTGGGGACATGGTTTAGCTGTGAGCTTACAAGGGTGGCCAAGCTTGGACTGGGTGATCCTGAAGGTCTCCTCCAACCAAAGACATTCTGTGATTCTGTGGATCCAATTCAATCCAGTCCTGGATTGGAATGGGAGAGAATTTGAAGTTATCTGCAGTGATCAGCAGACTGGGGAGGGAGAAGCAGAGGCTCAGCAGCTTCATCCCAGCTTTCCTAGAGCATGGGGCATCTGCAGGCAGAGGAACTCGGAAGCACGCAGGGAGAGGGAAGGGAAAAAAGAGGAAAAGACAGAGGAAAAAGAGGGAACACTCACACTTCCCAGCTTCAGACCTGTAAACCCAGCATCTGAACAAGGAGTGTGACTCAGAACTGAGCTGTAATTTACCCCCAAAACAGTCTCCTCCATGGTGTGATTCACAGTAACCTCTGAGTGATGCTCTGAAGAAAACTATTTCTATTAATTTTAAGAAAACCTAAAGAAATACTTAGAGTGCTATGTAATATTCTTCCTTAAAGAATTTCATATTTGAGGCTCAAAGCCATGGAAGAATTTTAGCTGCAGTTTTTTTCACAAGAGACCCAAGATCCAGTGTTTGCAGTACCTGATAAAACAATAACCTGCTGCCTTACAAAGTCACTATTGGTTGATGCTCTAAGTTGTTCCAAGCTCCCTACTGGGATATGGATATTAATTGCATAAAGGTATGGTTATTTTTTCCCTCACTGCAACTACAGTGTTCTTTGGTAAAATGTACCCCAGATATTAAAAAGTTTATCAAATGAACAAACCTCCCTCCTCCTCCAAAACATCCTGCATCATAAAGAAGGTCTTGATTCAGAATCTGAACTGAAGCTTAACAATTAAACTCTGTTCTACCAAATTACTGCTGCAACTTCTTCCTCTTCCTGCAAAGAGGTTGGTCATAGAATCATAGAATGGTTTGGGTTGGAAGGGACCTTAAACCATCAAGATCCAACCCAACCCATGGTCAGGGATCCCTCCCCCAGCCCAGGTTGTTCCTGGGAGAGAGGGATCATTATAGAAAGGTTTGGGTTGGAAGTGACCTTAAATATTGTCCAGTTCCCTCCAAGCCCCATCCAACCTTCAGCACTGCCAGGGATGGGGCAGCCACAGCTTCTGGGGGCAACCTGGGGCTCAGCACCCTCACCCCAAAGGATTTCTCCTCTCCATCTCCCCTCTCCCAGCTCCAAACCATTCCCCCTCGCAGGGTCCCATCCCTCCAGGCCCTTGTCCCAAGTCCCTCCCCAGCTTTCCTGGAGCCCCTTCAGGCACTGGAAGGTGCTCTGAGGTCTCCCCAGAACCTTCTTTTCTTCCCTTCTCCTTCTCCTTCTCCTTCTCCTTCTCCTTCTCCTTCTCCTTCTCCTTCTCCTTCTCCTTCTCCTTCTCCTTCTCCTTCTCCCTTCTCCTTCTCCCTTCCTCCTTCTCCTTTTCCCTTCTCCTTCTCCTTTCTCCTTCTCCTTCTCCTTCTCCTTCTCCTTCTCCTTCTCCTTCTCCTTCTTCTCCTTCTCCTCCTTCTCCTTCTCCCTTCTCCTTCTCCTTTCTCCTTCTCCTTCTCCTTCTCTTCTCCAGCCTCAACACCCCCAACTCTCTCAGCCTGGCTCCAGAGCAGAGCTGCTCCAGCCCTCCCAGCAGCTCCAGGGCCTCCTCTGCACTGGCTCCAACAGCTCCGTGTCCTTCTGCTGATGGGGACCCCAGAGCTGGACACAGCTTTACCCCAGGGGGGTCTCCCCAGAGCAGAGGAGAGGGGACAATCCCCTCCCTGGCCCTGCTGCTCACGCTCTGGGGATGCAGCACAGGGATGGGGTTGGGTTTCTGGGCTGAGTTCTGCCATCAGAGCTTACACAGAGACAAGTAAACAAAAAACCTACATTTTTTTTCATGTAAAAGTGCAATCAATGTATTGCCTTGACTTGAGACATCCTAAGACACCCTGACGTAAGTCACTGGGTAAGTTGTGTTTTTAATATCTGCAGCTACAGAAAAGTTTAAGTGAAGAGCAGTGACTCACTCCAACCCGGGGTGACTGAAGCAGTGAGAAAGAGGAGGAACTAAAAAAGTGTTTTCTCTGAAAAATGAGAGCTGTGAGGTCTGCAGGAGCTGGCATGGGGCTCTCCTTCCTGCCTGACCATTAGGGGTTTGTCTCACATCATCACCTGGTGGGGCAGCCCATGCCAAGCTGCCCTCCTGAGCTCCACACACATTTCCTTATCAGAATTTATGGCCCTGCATTATGCTGCATGGTGATGATAATGAGGCTGCTAACGAGGGCCCAGGTCAAACACAATGGCACCGGGAACAGCAACCAATTAATTTGTTTTAGGGAAAGAATATGACATCAGAAAGAGATGCCTGCTCGGGGATTTGATTGGTGGTAGCCACACAGCCCGAGTGGCACAGCCATTAGGACTCATTTTCCTGGTAACTACCCATATTCACATATTATCTGTTTGTTTTTCTCTGGTATCTCAGCGGAACTTGGAACATTATTTAACCTGTTTTTGTTTCCACTGGGCACTTAATGCTCTACTGGAAGCAAAATTTCTCATTCTTTCTGGTTACATTGACCTCATAAATTGCAGTAAGAAAAGCAATATTTTTCATGAGTACTCATGTGGTTCAATAGAAAAAAACAGTGTCTGGAATGATCTCTGTTAGTGCCTGGCAAGGCTGGAGTCTGAGCCTTTTCACTGTGCAGACAGAAATAACACCTGTAACTAGGAAATGATTCAGAGCAAAATAACACATTTCCAGAGCTGTCCCCCTCCTGAAGTGCTGTTGTGAATGGTTCCTGGGAGCACTTTTTATTTTTTCCTGTGATTTTAAAACTAATTCTTTTCAGAGCTGAACTAACTCAGGACCCAACACTCCTAAGGGCATGTAAAGCTGGGGAGGTTGAGAAAGTTTGGAGCTCCAAGGTATGACTGACCAGAAACTGCCTGGATCACTCAGAATAAAGCCAGGCAGCTCAAGTGCACCATGACATTTAAAAAGCATCCAAACTGAGAGAAAACCATTGCTTGGTCTGCAGCTACTTCATACCACTCAAATGTACAATAAGAGTGCTATTATTTTTTTAACATTACTTCAGAAATCTGTTTTCTATCCTGGTTTACTAAAAGTATTTGTTATTGAAAGCACAGAAAATGCTCCTGATAGCACTTGGCAAAGCTGGTCTTGATAATTGAGTAGTAGCAATCTGAGGCTTGAGAAGAAAACAACTAAATCCCAACATGACCCCAGAGTCCTCAGGAAGTTCAAGCTTTGGGAAGCAGACTCGTTCATCATGGCACAGACTTTGCCCAAACACGATGTAATTCAGCCCAACCCTGGGAGAAGGGGGATTCACAGGGACAGCTGCATGGCCATGGAATCACAGAATTATTTGGGTTGGGAAAGACCTTTAGGAGCATCCAATCCAACTCTTACTGCCAGGGCCACCACTACCTCCTGTCCCTCAGCACTGCATCTCCAGGGCTCTGAAAAAGATTATCTTACAAAAACTTCTTAGAGTGAAAATTCCACTGCAGGGAAACTCTGGGTTTCAATCCCAACTTTTTTATTTTCTGGGTGTTGACCTAGCAAAGATTCTCTCTTTTATTTTTGTTATCCAGAAGGTCTCCTCTCAGCCTCCTCTGCTCCAGGATCAGCACCCCCAGGGCCCTCCTGGGCTTTTCTGATTTTACCCAGTGTGTTTAAAACAGGAAATTAATTTTTCTCTTGCTTAGCAATAATTTATCTTTTTACAGGGAATAATTACTGGATTAACTTCATCAGATGGTGAAGCACATTTTTTGTCCTCCTCCACCATCTTGTGATGAGCAAAAGGATCGTGGCTTCTCGTGTCACCCAAGAGAGGCAGCTCCCCCCTTTCCCTGTAAGCTCACTGGGATGAGATGCTGGAATTAGGTGAACTTTCAGGTCCTTTCCAACCCAAACTATTCTATGGTTTTATAACTCTATGCTCATTTTGGGGCAGACCCCTAGAGATGGCCCAGTCCAACCCCTGTTTAGGGCAGAGTTACCTCCAGAAGGTTGCTCAGGGCCATGTCCACCAGGGTTTGAATGTCTCCAGGAGTGGCAGAATCACAGAATCACAGTCATTATGGTCAGGGAAGACCTTGGAGATCACCAGGTCCAACCCTTCCCTATCCCCACCCCATGTCCCTCATCCCCACATCCCCAGGGTCTGAAACCCCTCCAGGGATGATGGGGACTCCAGCCCTGCCCTGGGCAGCCTGGGCCAGGCCCTGACAACCCTTTCCAGGCAGAAATTGTTCCTAATAACCAACCTAAACCTCCCCTGGCACAACTTGAGTTGTGCCAAAAGTTCCTCTTGTCCCATCCCTTGTTCCTTGGGAGCAGAGCCCGACCCCCCCTGGCTCCAACCTCCTCTCAGGGGGTTGCAGAGAGCCACAAGGTCTCCCCTCAGCCTCCTCTGATCCAGGATCAGCACCCACAGGGCCCTCAGATGCTCCTGGGCAGAGCTCTGCTCCAGACCCTTCCCCAGCTCCATTCCCTTCTCTGGACACTCTCCATCCCCTCAATGTCCTTCTGCTCCTGAGGACCCCAGAACTGACCCCAGGATTGGGGGTGCAGCCTCCCTAGTGCCCAGCAAATGGGGACTATCTTCTCCAGACCCTTCTCCTTACTCTCCAGACCCTTCTCCATCTTTTCCAGACCCTCCTTCTTGCTCTCCAGACCTTCTCCTTGTGCTCCAGACCCTTCCCCAGCTCCCCTGCCCATCAGTGACCAGAGAACTGGATAAGCCAGGGTGATGCCCACCACAAATATTTTGTTTTTTCACAGTGCTAGCAAGTCCCAGGAGAGATGGCAGCAAGGGTTCCTCTGTCCTGGCAGGAATATGGTCATCTGGAGGTGGATGTGACAGTTACCAGGCTACTTTCAGTTCCCAACTTTCATTGGGAAACCAATGAGGTTGACCTCACTGATCTCTAAAGATCCTGCAAGCTACCTGGGGTGATCTTCCCTGCCCTGGAGAACCCTCTGTGCTTTTGGGTTCTGCATCTCCATCGGGCTGGATGAATAATGAAACCTCAAGGACACTCAGAGATTAAATCAGCCCCCTCTGCTCCAGCCTGAACATCCCCAGCTTCCTCAGATGCTCCTCACAACTTCTCCAGACCCTTCTCCATCATCTCCAGACCCTCCTCCTTACTCTCCAGACCCTCTCCTTACTCTCCAGACCCCTCCCCAGTTCCCTTGCTCCCCTCTGGACATACTCCATCCATCCCCTCAGTGTCCCTCTTGTAGTGAGGTCACATCCATAGGTCAGGGAATCCCAAGGAACATCCCAAATTCTGCACACAGACACAGGGTCCCCACAGACCCCTTAAGAGCAATTAATTCTCTACGACTGTTTCCAGAAGAAACAAGGGGACCCCAGGGCTGGTTTGACACACCAGCAGTGGGAGGGCAGGGGAAGCAGCAGATATTTTCACTGCTGGTTTGGTGGAAGGAGGTGAAGACCCAAATCTTGGGGTTTTGGGTCCTGCTGAAACCAACAGCTCTGCACGTGGAAAGGGCAGAACCCTGCAGCTCTGATGCCCACAGCTGCAGCCTTTGCAAGCCTGAGTTTTCAGTAAATTAACGTTTTTAAACAGTAAAATAACGTTTTTAAACACATGTTTTCTCCTCCCAACCCCTTGTTGTCCCCCCAAAGACATTTTGTTCTGTTTTGTTTCTGTTTCACATCCCCTGTCAAGCCAACAGCTTGACTTTGTCTTGGTGTTTTCTCTACAAATGTTAAGAACACACACTGAGCTCTGCTAATATACTGTATTTTGCTACTAGTAGACAAATTGTAACATCACATCACGTACATGTTGCGGTTGCTATTAGAACATGCCTTTTAAAAAATACTTTTTTGGATGAAATCTTCTCTTTCCCAAGAAAAATCTAGTTCTTCAATATAGTTTATTATGCCTTTTAAAATTCTGTCTGTTCAATAAAATCTTTTCTATATTATAAATACCTGTAACGAAAATATAATTTAAAATTCTGAGAGAAAACTTTTTTTTTTTTTTTTTTTTCCCCCCTTTTACAGTTTTTCACAAAACCCACACAGGCACCAAGGAAAGACTAACAATAAAAATAATTTACTCCTGTACAATCTCCTCTGGGTTGGAAACACTCAATACAGAGGCTAAGTTGTTTGTTTTTTTCCTTTAAAAAAAAAACAACTTGTCCTCTGACAAAACTTTGGCTACAACATGAGAACTGGCCTCAAAACAAAGGAAAATCCTGTGTTTCCCCTCTGTTTAACCCAAAAACCTCTCTCACAGGCTGGCTGAGTGTTGCTAGTTCTTTCCTTGCTGTGCCATACCTGAATGAGCACTGGGTACCATCTGAGCATCACCTGAGGAACCAGCCTCTGACCTTCATTGCACAGGACTAGAAGTGCTCCTGCCTCACCAAGTGGGAACATTTACTGTGGAGTTTTTCTCCCCCTTCTGAAAACTGAGTATGAGTGAGAGCATTTAAGTGCTCTGCCATTACAGCAATTGCAAGAAGTTTCTGTGCTGAGTTTGCTCAGCAGGGATGTGTTTGCCAGAAGGGCTGTGGGTGCCGAAGGGACAGCACAAGAAAGCTCTGATTTGGACCACTTGCAGGGATTTTAGTTTTTTTCTTTTTGGTTTTCAACCACTCCTCGTTCTAAGCCAATTTCTTAACTGAGACATTCGATGGTGGAGTTGTTATGGACTAGAAGAACTCTTCAGATCTAAAGCTCATATCTAAAGCTGGCGAAAAGCAGACTAAGCCCAATACAAACACGAAACCCTCACAAAAAATAAATTAAAGAATTTTAAAAAAAAAGAGATTTTTACATCTTAAGATTAGTAAAACAGTTTTCAAAGTTGTCTTCAAGCAGCCTCTATTTTCTACAGGCGACACAAGTGCTGTTATACTAAGTAGATTAGCTTTTAAATTACAGAATTCAGTGTAAAGATTGAAAAATCTGTAGCTGAACTGATGAATTATGAGCAAAATGCTAAATGCCTGTCTTAGAGACACCTCCACTATTTTAAGGAATAGGCAGTGAAGGAGAACCAAGTATTTCTACAATGTCTGGAAAAGGCATTTTAGTGGCAGATGAGAGAGGAAGAAAAGTGAAAACTAGTCAGCACTTGTTTGAATTATCTTTAGTACTGCAATGAGATAATTATCCCCTGGGAATCTTTATTTCCTTGTTCTAGATCCCCTCTAATTTCTGTGCATCAAATTGCATTTTTTTTGTTTTTTAATTATGAAAAATAAAATAAAATAAAAAAATTCAGTCTTGACCCTGACTCCAAAGATGTACTTGTGGAACTCTGTTTGTCTGGTGTACTGATAACATTAGGGAGCTGCCTGCCCTTGCTGTTTTCCTCCTCCTCCTCCTTCTCCTTCCTTCTGTCCCTGTCCCTCCTCCATACCCCACGTGCTCTCTCCCTCCATCTCTGGCTCTCTTTCCAGGGAGTTCTCATCTCACCCCTCTCCCCCTCCTTGAACTCCCCAGGTGTTTGGGAAACGTTTTCACCTCCCACAGACACCCCCAGCTCCAGTCTTCAGGTGGGCTTTGCTGGCAGCTTTCCTTTCCACTCCACTTTGGTCACAGTTCAAGAAAAAGAACAAAGTGATCCCAGCTTTCTTGTCCTGACCACTGCAGACACAGGCATCTCAGGAGGCAGTTGTATTAATTAATTTGAGAAACCCACCCCAGGCTCCACAGGTAGGAGGTTGGTGCCCCCAGAGACCAGGCAGTGGATACCAAAGGATCAGTACTCCATCAGGTATTTCAGAACCAGTGTCAAGACTAGCCAAGTGCTCTGAAGTGCTGCCTAGAGGAGCTCCTGTCTGCTTTAACGAGGCAGCAAGACTTGGCTGATCGTTCAGGCACTTCACTAAGGTGGTGGGAAGGTCACCCCATGCTCTGGGATGCCTCCCCCAGGGGCTCTTTTCAAGTTATTCTGTGTCTGTGTTCTGCCTTGTGAATGATGTCCTCAGTGTTCACTGATGCTCCAACCCAGTTCCAGCCTCCCACCTGCTCCTCTGTGGGGAAGAAGGGTAAGGGACAATTGTTATTTGGAGGAGGAGCAAACAAATACAAAAAAACCCCTGTGACAGGAGTACTGGCCTCAAGTGTTAAACCCAGAATAAATGGCAAACGCAAGCAAGGCAGCAATATTCATTACAAATCCAGGAATGACAGTATATCCCCATAGTTTTGGCAGTTGGGTTCAAAACTGCTCAGTAATTCAGGTTTTGAATCCTACTGCATGCTAAATGAATAGGGTGGAAGAATAAGAAATGTGGAAAAAAAAAATGTTTGAAAGGGAGGATTAGTGTTTTCATGGGAGTTCTATTGCATTTCATGCCTGAGGGGGCAAATCTACTCTGGTGGTAATGAAGAAAGGCTTTGGAAAAAGCTATCACTAAAAAGCTTCAGTTTTACTGCCTTATCCCACACCCGTTTTTTCCCTTCCTTGATATCTTATTAAATATGAAGCAGTCAAAGCAGCAATCACACAACTAGTACAACGGACTCCTGAAAACAAAAACAACCAAAAACTACTGGTGGGGTGGGGAAAATGACCACTTTCAACTCAGTGCTGCACCCTCTACCTTAGTTTCCCTCATTGATAATATCAACCAGGGCTTGCAGCAGTCTGTCATCTCTATGCTTGTATGGTTTGGCATTGTAGAAGAGATCAACGTAGTCACTGTACAGACTTTCCTCTGAGTCTCTCAGCTGGGAGGGCTTGTTCAGCTTCTCCAGGGCTTGGTAGAAGTGTTTGTATGGAATATCTAACTTCTCACTTGCAGTCTTCTTTGGCAGCTTCTTCCGGGCCATCTGCCTGCTGAAAGCACTTTGCAGCAAGCGCAGCATGGCCTTGGAGGGCATCTTCTCTTCTGCCTCGTTAGTGCTGATAACTTCTGTGAGGTTGAATTTCTCAGTCAGGACCTGCTTTGTGATTTGGCCCTGGAATACAGATCATTGTGGAGAAGGTTAGGTGGCAGTGAAAAAAAAAACAACGTGTCTGGGCTAAGGAGTGGGAAGATGCTGTTTGTTCACTGAGGAGCCACTTAGCATCTAGAAAAGAACCAAACCATTACACACCAAGGCAGACTACACAAAGGACTGCATTATACAAAGCATCAGCTCCTCCCGCAACACAGCAAGTTATGAACTCAGATTCCACATTGGCAGGATTCAGCAGTTGCATGTTTTTAGCAGGAGTTGTCCCCTTGCTAAGGGATGCTCCTGGCTGCTCTGTGGGACACAGCCCCCCAGCACCCCTCACTGAAAGAAGGGTCTGCAGCAGCTCTGGTTGTGCCACAAACTCTCCTGGAAGGGACTGGCTCTGTGCAACCTTCTCTGTAGATTATCTCACCTGAGAAAGGACAGAGTAGCATCACAGACATCCTGGAGCCCTTGGGAGGCTGGTGCCAGGTAGGGATGGGCAGAGAAGCTGCTGGGAGGCACAGCCTCACTTCTTCAGCCTCTCTGATGCCTCCCATCCTCCTGACACAGCAGCATGGGGCTGCCCAGGCTCCTCATTTACATCAGGCTGGACTAATTAAATGCTCATTCTACCTTCATCTGTTTTTTCACATGTCCACCAAGCTCCTCCTACAGTAAATCCACTTGTGCTTTCCTCCTGATCTATTTTTTGGCACATGGCTGTCACACCTGTGGGCGCTTATTTTATGTATTTGAAGACCCCAACCATCTCTCCCTCCATCTTCTCCATAACCAGTCCAGGGGAGGTTAATCTCTCTACACATTACAGACCTTCTAATTACTTAGCAGGGAGACAAACAGATGCAATTAATAAAGCATTCCAAAGACATCAACACAACCAAGTATTGTGAAACTGTGACAACGTACAATGATACCATCCCCACTGTCACTCCCAGAAGCCTGGAGTGTGTTAAGAAGTAAAGAAGGGCTGACAAAGAAGCTGGCAGAAATAAATCCACTTAACCAAACCTGCTCAGCCACTGAGTCACTGACTTCTGTCATGTCTTTTGTTACAGACTTCAGCAGGAAAAGCTCCTTTGGGATGCCAGACTTGTTCCACTAGAATTACCTAAATTTAGTGTGACTGCCAGAGGTGTATTCATCCCTCCTTGTACCACTCACCTCCACCAGTTAGCAATAGTCACTGCTTTAGTAGCAATATCCTCTTAACATCCCAGAACACTTATGGAAGCAAAAATTAATAAAAATATCAGTTGGTGACGTGGACAAAATGACAACACACAGCTCAGAAGTGGTCAGGGGCTGGACACAATGAGCAGAGGATTAAAGTGTGTCTTCCTTCCAGGAGAAAAATAAGATTATTTCCTTATAAACTGAAAAACTAGCATAACACTACCTCTTTGATGTCTGTCATCTTCTCCACTCCTCTCCTGTCATTCTGCACAGCATTGTAGGAGGTGTAGACACGTGGCTGCCTCATGTGTTCAGGCTGGGTGGTGGTGCCATGCAAAATCAGCTTCCAGTTTACAATCCTGCCTTCATTCTGGATCCTCCTGGACTAAAGGGCAAGCAGGGCATTAGCACAGGCTCCAGTGCCATGAGAAGAGGAAACAGGACACTTGGTGGTAAAGTAGACAAAAGTAACTAAAATAAAATATAAGCCTTTCAATGCCTAAATGTAGGCAGCGCTTTATAAGCACCAAGAGACTGATGTGCTACAAAGAGGATATGTCAGAAAGTGGGATTTAATACAAAGACTGAACTACTTCAAATATTCACATTTTGGTGCAGCATCTTTACTAATACTCATGTAGGCACCAGTGGAATTCCACCATAACACAAACTGACAAAATCACCAAAGCAGTATTTTGTGTTATTAGCTTTTGTTCACTAAGCCATTAATTGGCAATTTCTCCTCAAAAATTAACACTGAAATAGGAGTTTGGAATAATATTCTGTAGAGGTGTACAGCAGCAATCTGAAACACAGCTTGTGGAAGTGCCTCACTGGTGTAAAAAGTGCTTTTCCCATTAGTTCAAGTGAGAGTATTTCAGCTGTGGGAAGTGGAAGGTACATGCACAGGGAAGACTGAAACTTTATTTTACCAAAGCTTCTTTCAGAAGTTTAGCTCAGTTGTTTATAGAGACTGGAGGTGGCTGATGCAGCTCTTCTTTTCTAATAACATAATTAGAGGTCTGTACCAAAGCTTTTGTATGCAACTCAGCTGACAGCCAACTTATGAGTGACTCTGCAAGGGCACCTCTGATTCCAGACAGGGCCATTGGAGTGAAAGCTTATTTCAGGCATCACAAAACCCTGCAAGCTGGAGAATGAGCACATTGCCTCTGGAGGACAAAAAACTCAGTTTATTTTGACTTTTGGGAACCCCCTCACTTGAATAATGGAAAAGGGAGGTAACTGCGGGCAGGATGCTCTTCTCATCTTCATCCCCCAAAAAATGCATTGTATAACTTAGAAAGAGCAGGGTATCTGTAACCATGGGACCTATATCTAAGCCTGCAGTATTAACACTACCCTGTTGATAACCATAATCACTTCTCTTCCCTTGTCCACCTGCTTGGTGCTTGGCATTATCCCCCGTTCACAATCTGAGGCCCATAGGGGCTGGGGGCTCAGTGTCTGATAGGAAGCACTCAGTTTCTGGCAAGACCTGACCCCTAATGACAAGCTTATTAACAAGCAACTTCAATTAAATTCTCCAGAGATGAGTGAGCTTGATCACTCACTCGTTGAAGGGGGTGATTCTTCCAGTTCCCCATCAAGCAGCTTTATTCTGGTGTCTCACTGTTGTAATCCCCATCCCCAGGTGGTTTTAGTAAATTTATGTATTTCTTATCAGTACATTTCTGGCCTCAAATCCCTAAATGTTGCTCAGCAGTAATTACTCTAACAAAGAAGTCATGGAAAGTTATAGATCAGAATAGCTCTCTGAGGTCACCAGAAATTCATTAATTCAAATGGTTTTGAGATAAATATAATTATCCACAGGCACCAAGAGGGGAGACTAGATCTGTTCTGTGTTCTCTTCTGGAGAAAAAACTAATTTTCAGTTAATCATATGTTAATTCAGCTACACATTTCAGTCCATGAATCACAGAAAATGACACTGAGTGTTTCCTTTCAGTGACATATAAAGTGTGAAAACCACAGGCATGACGTCTCTTGACGGGTACACGCAAGCGAAATGAGGAGAGTTCTTTGCATTTATGTAAAGGACAGGAACATCTGATTCTTTTTACCTTAATCTTTAAACCAGATGCCTATTTAGCTTGCAGAAACTCCCCCTGTTCATCATGCCTGGTCCTGCTCAGTGACCATTTTACCCACGTGAGCTGCCACGTGTAGCTGGTGAACATGCAGACGTACTCACCACATCAGTGATCCTCAAAATCCAGATTCCTACAGGATTCTCTCCCCAGGTGTGCACAGACATGAAGTCCCAGTTCTTGAAGCCATTGGGAGATTTGTCTCTCTCTCTCTCAGCCAGTAAGACAGTGCTGGTCCCTGTATTGGGGCAAGAAAAGCAGCACAGGGTCAGACACCTCCACTTCCATCTTCATGTTGCCTGCAAGCTTATCTAAGGCACAGGTGATCTGGAAAATACCTCTAAGACGAGCAAGAAACCCCCTCAAAAACAGAAAAGTAGTAGATCCTCTTAAAAAAGCATAAAAAATAAAAAGCAGAGGCCAGACACAACCAGTATTCCCCACTAAGGAGCAGGTCCGGAGTTTTGAAGGCAAACCAGGTTAAGCAGTGTGGTGAAACAAAGTCTTAACCTGAATTCACAACTGCATTGTTTTTAATTGTTTGGTTTGGTTTGGTTTGGTTTGGTTTGGGTTGGGTTGGTTGGGTTTGGTTTGGTTTGGTTTGGCTTGGCTTGGTTTGGTTTCATCTGGGTTGGTTTGGGTTGGTTTGGGTTGGGTTTGGCTTGGTTTGGTTTGGTTTGGCTTGGTTTGGTTTGGTTTGTGTTGGCTTGGTTTGGTTTTGTTTGGCTTGGTTTGGGTTGGGTTGGCTTGGTTTGGTTTGGTTTGGTTTGGTTTGGCTTGGTTTGGTTTGGTTTGGGTTGGGTTGGTTTGGTTTTGTTTGGCTTGGTTTGGTTTGGGTTGGTTTGGTTTGGGTTGGTTTGGTTTGGTTTGGTTTGGGTTGGGTTGGGTTGGTTTGGTTTGGGTTGGTTTGGTTTGGTTTGGTTTGGTTTAGTTTGGTTTGGTTTGGTTTGGCTTGGTTTGGGTTAGGTTGGGTTGGGTTGGCTTGGTTTGGTTGGCTTGGTTTGGTTTGGTTTGGTTTGGTTTGGCTTGGTTTGGTTTGGGTTGGGTTGGGTTGGGTTGGCTTGGTTTGGCTTGGCTTGGTTTGGTTTGGTTTGGTTTGGCTTGGTTTGGTTTGGGTTGGGTTGGGTTGGGTTGGGTTGGCTTGGTTTGGCTTGGCTTGGTTTGGTTTGGTTTGGGTTGGGTTGGGTTGGTTTGGCTTGGTTTGGTTTGGCTTGGTTTGGTTTGGCTTGGTTTGGGTTGGTTTGGTTTGTGTTGGTTTGGTTTGGGTTGGGTTGGGTTGGGTTGGGTTGGTTTGGCTTGGCTTGGTTTGGTTTGGCTTGGTTTGGGTTGGTTTGGGGTGGGTTCGCTTGGTTTGGTTGGGTTGGGTTTGGTTTGGTTGGAGAGTAGATGTAAGCTGTTAGTGCCTGGAACTCCAACAGGTGGAAAAGCATTTGCATTGTTATTTTTATTACAAAAATGCTGCAGCTCAGAGAGTGTTTTCTGCTGCAGAAGAGACTCTGCTGCTCAGTCAGAAATTTGTTGTGCTTGTTTGCGTATTAGGAGAGAGCAAGGAAGATATATTATTTACATAATAAGGAGCATAAAAGCCTCAGAGAGAGGGATCACAAGCTATAAATACATTTAAATGCAGAAGCACGAATAGAGGAACTGAATGACATGCACTTGGTAGTTACTGTTTTGTTGGGAAAACAGCAAGAGCCAAGGGAGAGAAGAGTTTAACCATGACAGCAACACCAAACAACAGCAGAGGCAGCAGGTCCTGCCACCTCTGCTGAACCCACAGAAACCCACAGAAGCATGAAGAACATCTTACAGCCATCAGCCTTTGAAAAAAGGGGTGTTTTTCCTGCATGGTTCCTACACATTAGTGGTAGCAGAGTGTTTTGGGGGGGAAATGCCTCTCTAAAAGCAGAATGAGAGCTCCCATGGTTGTCACCCCCCTGATGTAGCTACAGCCCATATATTCATCCCAAACTATAACTTCCCTGAGATGGAATTAAAATGTAATAGTACCACCAGGAGACAAGGGCAAAACAGCAACACTGCTGTTGTAGGGCAGAAGATGAGCTCAGAAAAGGCAGAATTAAGGTGAGGCCTGCCAGGGTTTGGGAATGTGTATGTACAGCATCTTAACCTTGCTCTGAAGAAAGGTCATGCAATAATGGTATCAGCAGGGCTCTGCTCATCTGTTATCTGCAAATTAGCCTTTAATAGCAATAAATTAGATTAGCCCAATGTTTAAATCCATACCTGAAAGCCTGTCTGTTGTTTCTAATAGTATCAGTTGATCTAATAGATTTTACTCTCTACAAAGCTGTTAATACTCATTATTCCTTTCCTTTTTTTTTCCTTTTCTCCTCCATATGTTGCTATCTCAGGGTGCTTTCAAGATAGTTTTCCATACTTCAGAACCTTTAGGACAGTGGTGCCTTGGTGCCCAGCAGAGATTTAAATAGAGCAGAGGGGAGACAAAGTGATCTGAAGCCCAGAGAGCCAGAGATCCTGTTTTCCATTAGGCTGTTGAACCACAGCAAAGCTGATAACCACTTCTGAGCTATAATAACACGCTGCCTGTCAGGAACTCTCAGGTTTTATAGGCTCTGCTGCCTGAACAAAAACATCTTTTCCTGAACTATGATTTCCAAACCTTCTCTCCCAGAATAACAACTCAGGGCACAGGGAGGGGTTTCAGAGACAATGTACAAGGGGGTTCCCCTTCCCCAGGATGCTTCGCCCTGCTGGAGCTTTGCCTAAGGATGGATTTATCTCTTTTTTAAGCCAGGGGAGAGCACAGAGGCTGCTTCTGGTGTAACACAGGTGACACAGCACACAGAAATCCTGCCCTTGCTCCCGTACCTGATGGAGATCTCAGGGTGACGTGGAGATCCCCTCTACGGGAATACTCAATCGTTGTCTCCAGCTGCACGTGCTCCAGGGATCTGATGTGGTTTTCCTGACCCTCGCAGGCTTTTGTGGGGATTTCAATGATGACTTCCTCGTTTGCTCTTAGCAGCCTGTCAAAATTACAGGAGACCTTTGGTTGCTCACTGAAACTTCTGATCCTGGGTCGTGATGTGAAGTGCAGATGCTGCATTTTAACACCCACTTCAGAACGAGGAGAAAGGAAGAGAGACAAATTCTACACTTGCTGTTGTTTGAATGCCCTAGCAAAAACCATGGGAAGTTGTGGGAGCTCAGATAACACTGAAGTGTGCCCAGTGATGGACACACTTGTGCAACAAACACCTCCTGGAAGCAGGCAGGCAAGTCTGATAACAAAGAGTTTCTGGCAAGACTTTGTCCCACAGAAACTAAGAAAAAAAAACAGTCTTTGATGCCAGATACATCACAGGACTGCATCATACAGAGTTCCCTCACTCAGGTATCCAGAGGAGCTCTTATCATGGGGTTAAAGTGCAGCACGACAGCCAGAGCCATTTTTACCCTTTTTACTCCACACCATCTCAAGAAAAAAGAGGCTCAAATCTTCTCTACATCCCCTGTACAGAGAGCTGCTGTGCACAGCTCTCACACAGCCAGAGAATCCTAGAGTGATTTTGGGTGGAAGGGACCTTAAAGATCCTCTAGTTCCAACCCCTGCACTGGTCTAGACCAGGATTCTCAGCACAATTTCCATTACTTGTGGTTGGAAAGGGGAATCTCTACCTCCATGTCAATAGCTGTAAAGTCAGAACCTTGGGATTATTTAATGCAACAACAAGGACTGCTGGTAAAAATACATAAACAGCAAGTATTACATAACATACATCAGTGGTGGATCAGCACTCTGTGGAGAGAGCTGATAAAAGCAAATTGTCAGTAAAATAGCACAAATTGTAAGGTTGCCAAGCAGTGACAGTCCAAAATGTTGTAATATGATTTTACAGACAAGAGTTATGGTGCACTTACACATAAGTGTAATTGCATAATTCTGATCTTTCAAATAGCTGAATTTTTACTAGACAACGAGTCTGTAAGTGAACAAGTGGAGACAAAGAACCAAGTCTGTATAGCCTGACTGATGAACCAGTTTATTGACTAATTGAGCTCAGTTTAGGGCCACTATGGTGGGAGCACTTGTGAACGTGGCTGCTAAGGCCTCTGAGACACTTGTGTTGCACAGGAGATGTGCCATGTCACTTTGATTTCACCTTGTATTAAACCTTGATTTCAACCTTGTATTAAACAAGGGAAGAATTGCTAAGACCATCACAGATTTTTTATTTTTTTTTTAAACTCCTGTGAGGCTTTGGTATCTTTTTTTTTTCATCTTCTGATGGCAGTCTCAACACTCTTATCTTATCTTATCTGATCGGATTGTCCCACAGTATCATCCACAGAGATGCTGGCTGTACACACAGACATGATAACTTAAGGCTTTATGGTAGTAATTCCCATCAATCTTACACTAAAAAAACCAAAAAAAACCAAAACAAAAAACAAACAACCAAGCAACCCAACACTGCTTCCTTGCCCCTGAGGAACACAGTAAAGCAAAACCCAAATGAATCAGAACAAATCTCTTGAGTCAGGCTGCAGGACATGACCCTGCAGGAAGGCAGACACCAGCCAGGTGATTGCTAACCCAAATTCTTACCTTGGTTCAAAGCTGTTGTCTTTGACAATGCACTCCTTCTTTTCTGGCACCCCTCTCCATCTCATGGGATCACCTAACTCTACCAGAGCATTGGCATTCAGCAGTCCAAACCCAAACCTGCTGTTGACCATCAGTCCAGCTCCATTCTTTTTCCATCCTGGGTTCCCAGCCAGTGGATCATACTCTGAGGTCCACACCACCAGGTGCTGCATATCTCTCCATGTTAGGTTTGGGCTGTTGAGAAAATGTGCATGGTTAATTGTTGCAGGCCTATCTATCCTTTTCTTTTTTTTTTTTTTTTTCTTTTTTTTCAGTTATTCCTCTGCAATGGGACATGCTTTGAATGCATATGGCACCCCATTACTTTAAAATACAGAGTGTGCCATCCTGACCATACCTCCCCAGGCAGACAGGATTTCTGTGAAAACAAAGAGCAGGTATCTAGCAAGGCTAGAGCCAAATTCTTCAAAATTATCCAGGCTTTTTAAGTTAATTAGCAAAACTAGTATTCCCCACCAGTCTTTATGGGATCTGGACTTTACCATCTCACTGGGTACTGATTACATCTGTGATTCTACCTACCCCTTAAAATGCAGGGCCCTATGTCACCAAAGAAGTGCTCAACAGAACAGAGAGCTGAACCTACACCACACCAGCACTAATCCTCCAGCCCAATGCCTGACTGTTTTTTTGTGGAAAGAGCACTGTCCTGTCCTGCCATGCTGTTTTTTACCCTCTCTAAGCTGCACATTCTGACTCTCAGCCCCACTGGATCTCAACTTGCCCACTCCCTGCCTGCTGTGGCAGCCACGCTCGAGCACCTTCCATTTCATGTCTCATCATTGGCAGAAAAGTTTCTGTGAGCTTACTAAAGATCTAAACTTCTGTAACCTGCTGCCCTGCAATTCTGTTCTCACAGTACACGTGCAGCTTCACTGGTTATTAAGTGCAATTGGCCAGAACTCCTTAAACAACTGTTGCCAATGCACAAAATGAACTGAAATTGCTTGGTCACGGGCTGGTCCTGCATTGGTACATGAGGGAGGTAACTGCTTATTGTTGCCATGATGCTGGGAGAGCCTGACTGATAAAAAGTGGAGCTGCAGGATCAGCTGGTGCCATTCTCAGCTTGAGGAGGAGACTTTGGGCTGCCCGAGAGGGGATTTTCCAAGGGGATGCTGTGATATCTCACTTCACTTCCAGCGCCAGAGCAAAGATCCCCGCAGCCAGCGGTGCGGATGCAGAGGTCCCAGTGTGAGTCTCTGTACATTGGTTGTGAAGATCAGCACTCGTCTGACAGAAAACAAAACAAAACAAAACAAAACAAGAGCAGATTGCATGAATAAACAGTTGTAAATAGAGCCATACCCACAGCTCACAGAGCCGTGCATCCTTCACCTGACGCGTATCGATGCGCTCCCCACCAGCACAAGAAGTAATGGATGCTTGAATCTATTAATACTTCAATCCACTCTTTTTATACTCCAGCTATAATTTTTGCATCAAAATGCTTTGTGTTGGAACAAAATACTCCCACACTGAATATCTTATTTTATTCTAAGGTTTCACAATAAGTGTTTCAGGCTTACTGGTGAGTCACAAAAACAGATCATTGTGTTGGGCCTAGAACATTTAAAATTACTGCTTGCTAGAAAATTAGTCATAGGATTAGTACTGGTGTTCTGCTCCCTCTTCAGCAGAAGAACTATAATTTGCAATGAAACACGTGCTCTACTTGGAAATTAAATAGCAAACTCATCTGCCCATGTGTCTATATCTTGGCTATTTAGAGAAGCCACTTAGGAAGGATTGATCTCCTGGCTAACTTGGAATGACAATGTTTTAATCCCCATCAATGCAGTTTATCGTAAAATTAGCATCCACCAGGTCTGAGCAGAAATTGCATCTACTTCAACGTTACTTTATTACAGCAATTTTCTTCAGTACAAGCCATTTCTTGCACAGCTAATGAAGGCACACAGACTGTTCTGCCTGCTTGCTGAGTGCCCTTTGCAGGTTTGGGAGCACAATTCCTCCTGCTTTGGTGGGAATGTTACAAAAGCTGGTGGCAAGGGGCACCAGAAATACTGACACACAGGGTATACTAGCTTCACAGGTCCTTTTCTTTCCTTTTCACTCTAAATCCTGCTTCCTCTGCCCTTTCTGTGAACGGGAGCACATCAGACTCCATGCAGCGAGGTTTGCCATGCACAGACAGGAGGCAAGTCCAGCACTGGCTCCACCTGACACAGCTTCTTGGGTTAGAAACTGCTCAAAACATTCCTGGAACACAGCCACCCTTTGGATAACAAATCCCTCCAGGTTTCCAGGCAAAAGCCCCCAGCATCTAACACATGAGACAAAGCAGGCACATGGGAGGAAGAGCTGTGACTTCTAGCATGCAAACACAACACATTCCTGCGTTTAGCCCGAATTTGGTAAAAAATACCCACGATTCTTTGGTCGGTATAATCCCCACTGCTGTATGCTGTGGCCAGGGTTGAGGAGCACTTCTCTGCATACCAGGGAGAAAGGCCTTGCTGGGAGGCACTGCTGATGGAGATGGTGTAGATGCTGTCAGTGTAACCATCACAGTCACAGTTGTCACCCTGGCGGCCTCCGTTCCCCGAAGCCCACACAAAAATGGAGCCTCTCCCATTTCGGCCCTGAAGGGAAAGGAAAGGAGTGGTTATCAGAGAGGTTTCAGCCTTTGCAACCTGCTCTTAAACCCACAGAAAAAGCCAAAGATGTCTAACATTTCCAGGGAGAACAGAGGCACTGGAAAGACAGTTTTCCATCAGAACTGCAGAAGATGGAGACAGAAGGAAGCAGCTCTCCTGCTTCACACCCTACAGCACACCTCTCAGTTTGGCTGATTTGGGTTTAATGTCCCAGGCTCAGCAACTGTTAGATTTCCAAGCTAAAAACCAGAGTCTGTGCTCAAGAGGTGAGCTTTCCCACAAGCTGCTATTTTGGTCCTGAACATTTCTAGGAAAAATCTTGATTTTTTTTTAAAGAGAAGACAAGTCTATCAGGATTTATTTCACTTGCCTTTCCTGTCATCACAGAGTCATGGGTAAGAAGTATGAGTGATACACAGGATACCACCTCTCCAACAATTTATTTTTTCTGAGGAAGCCTTTCACAGTCTGACTTGCTGAAAGACAGTGAATTATCAGTAAGCACACCTGACTCAAAACCCTCCCTTCCCTAGAAAATCTGTGGGCCACCATCCCTATAGAAATAACCAGGTTCAGTCTCTGCTCTGGTCTCCAGAGTGCAATGAGGGGGCAGCAGGCAAACCATGGCAGGGAACACCCATCACCCTGTCTGTGCTGGTCCTGCAGGGGAAACAAGCAAAAGTTCTTATATTGGGCATTAGTAAGCCATGAAAAAAAAAAAAATCAGCTGAAATACAGATTTTTATTATTCTCCCACTCAGCCAAAGTTCAAGTTATTCATTCAAGTGCTAAGATACTTGCAGCACTTAGAAGTTTTAAAACAAAGAAAGTAAGTTATAGTCTCTGTGACAGAGCTGCTGGGATGGGAGGGACAAGCCGTGTCAACTACAGAAAATCAGACAGGATCTTCCTTCAAAAAGAAAAACCTGCTGGAAAAGCACTAGTGTGCAAAGACCTCCTGTGACCTCAGTTCCAGTGCTGCTGGAGCTCCTCACACACTAAGCACACACCTAAGGGCTTTACCAGGACAGCAATAAAGCTCAGGGGTGAAAGCCTCAGCAACCCCAGCTCTGACTTTCAGCAGCATGGAGACCATCAGATCCCTGAAAAAGGAACCCCGACAGACTTACATGTACATTTGCCCCCCTAACATAACGAAAGTTATTAAAAAAAAAAAAAAAAAGATGCCTTTCTTCATGTGCTTTTTCAGAATAAGAGCACTAAAGATTGTTTCCCTAATTATTGCCTTTAATCCTCCCTCTTTTCTCACTGCCTGTGGGCTGAGAACTCTGCTCACCACCAGCCCCCTGCTCACAGGCTCCATTCTCAGTGTGTCAGCTCTCAGACTTTTCTTTCCTCTTCTCTCCTTCTCTCTGAGCTTACAGCCCCTATTCCAAAGTCCTCTTCTCTTTGCTTCTGGCCTTCAAGCTTTCCTCCATTTTTCCTTCTCTCCTGTCTGATTCAGTCTTCCTCACTCCTGTCCATCTTTAGGAATCTTTTCTCCTCACTGGCAAGAGGAGTAGTTCATCAACACACTCCAGGTGGCTCCCAGTTTGCCCCCTGCTTAACATCAAACCAAATCTAAGCAAGTTAACAGACAAAATAACTGCAAAAATCATCGTTTCCAATACTCTTCACCATGCATTTTTACTATCTTCATTTAAACTGGAGCATGATACACACCAATTTATAAACTAATGCAATTAATCTAACACGAGCCTATCCACAGGGTGCTGAAACTTATCACTATTTCACACAGAAAAATATCAGAAGGCAGAAATTTAGTATTCAATTTCATAGGCTTTCAGTGCAGAAATCCAATTACAGCTCAGTGCAAATCAAGCAGCAGAGGTGGGTGGGGGTAGGGCAAGACAAAGGCAGCAAAAATAATGATGGAAAAAGAAAGCTTATCCGTGGAGAAAGGCAGCTTATAACAGTGTAGGGATCTCTAATGGTGCTTTTTAAAAAAAGTTCTGTTCTTTCTGGTAATTTCTTGTGATCTGAACTACTGAAATCCCCTTTTCAGGTAAGTTTGAGCAAAGAGAGCACAAACCATCTTCCCTTCTTCCCTGGTACCAACCATTTAAAAATTCTGTTCTCTGCCTCAGTTTATTGTCTCTTTTCAGGTATTGTACCTGTCTTATCCCATACTCAAAAGCCTTCTGAGCCAATCTCCCGGGTCCTTCCACAGTTTTGCCATCATCATTAGGGCCCCAGCTTGCACTGTAAATATCCACGTGTTCTGGGTTGAAACCAATGGAACTGGCTTCAATAGCATCAGTGACTATTCCATCCAGCATACGGATACCTGAGGAGAAAACACAGCAAAACACAACAAAATCACCCAAGCAGATCAGATGTACGTTCTGTGCCCTCCTCTTTGTTAACTCTGTGCAAAGTTTCCAGCAAAACAAACCCATCACCACTGCAAACCCAGGCCACTGCTGCTCGTGGGGACAGTCCATCTCAGTGAGATACAGCAGCCTTACCCTTTATTTGCAAATATCTTTAAAAGCACCTCATAAAACCTTGGCTGCCTCTTACTGCTCCTTCCAGAGAGGGACAATATGTTCTGCTTATGGCTCCTGATTTCTCTCATTTCCTCAAGTTCCCTCTTGACTCTTTCTTCCTGCCTCTTAAATCCGTAACAAAGATTCTCAAACAGCTAAACTAAACTGGCACTAAAATTAAATAAGTTTTATCAATGTAACTCTTATCTTTAAGTGCCCTTAAGAGTTTTAGTTGAAAGAGGAAGTCCTGAATTCTCTGCCTCAAGCAGTTTGTCCTCACAGCCATCAAGGTTTTGCTGCTTTTCTAACACTGCTTTTCCACTAGCTCTTCACCACAAAAAAAAAAACCTCTCACTGTCGTTTTATTGCCATGTTGGATTTTTTTTTTTTTTTTTTTTTGCTTCTGTGAGCAATCCAGAGATGCTGGAGACATCTAGCCATTAACATTTTATTATGAACTGCATGATCTAATCTTCTGCACTGCAAGCCTGATCTCAGTGGTACTTAAAATTCAGTGGCAGCAGCAGAACATCTGAGCTGGATCTCTGGCTCTGCAGGGGAACTGCTACCACTGTCCAGTGATGGAGGAGGACAGAAATAGCACAATTCTGGCAAAAAATCCCCATGGCTCTCCCAGCAACAGCAGCAACATGAGAGTCACAGCAGCCAGGATGCAGCCTGTGTTTTTAAGCAATAAAAATGTCTGGGTTGCCTCGCAGCTTGGCGAGTTAGAGCTACAGCAGCTGCAAGGTTGCTGGCAGTTGGTGAATTTTAAGTGCTCTTTTTCTAGTCTTTTCCACAAAAAAACCCAGGGATTTTTCCAAGGTACATCAGGGAAAATGTGCTTCTATTAAAAAAAAAATAATCAATCAATCAATCAAATAAAAAAAGCCAAACAAACCCCAGCCCCACTCTTACAGCTCAGTGTCTTGCTCTTTTTTATACTATTGAGCAGAAAAGGCTGTGAGCATAATTCTCCTCCCAAATGGCTGGTGTCTAAGACTCCTAACACCTCTGAGATAAAGCTGGGCTTTATTATTTCATATTAATTAGTGGTGAAAACATACAAAGGAGCTAATCTGCTCAACCACTGCTACTCCACTATAGCTCCCAAAGCTGGGAAAAGAACCAAGCCCTATCCTGTGCCCCTGGTACTGAAAAAAACACCCAGACCAAAAATCACTTTTTCTGGCTAAGCTTCAACTCACTAACATTTTGAAAACCCATTTCTGAGCTGGCTCAGAATGGTGAGATTCTCCCACTCTGGTGCACTGTGAGCAAAGGTTTGGGGATGTGTGGGAACGAGCGCATGCCCCGGGTGCTGGCAGGCAGACGAGGAGATGCTGGGGATGCAGAGGGGAGGGGGTGTGCAGGTATTTCCCACAGAAGAGGGGGAAGCCAAGCCTGCAGGGGAGTAACGTGATAAGGATGAAGACAGGAAGACTGACAGCACGTGGGTGAGTAAAAACAGTTCATGGAAAAACACCAAGCAAACACTGCCTTGTCTCTGCCACCTCCAAAAACCCTGCTGGAGTCAGCTCAGGGATTTGATGGCTGCAGTGGTGCTTCCCAAAGCATCCTCCACTTGTGTCCTCTTCCATGAAGCCTTCCCTGCCCTTTCCCAGTTTGGGTCCCAGCATCAGTCCCACAGCAGCCCATGGCAGAGCCCGAGGTCACTGTTTCACACACACACAGCACACAGATGCATCTCTCTGCCTGGCAGGAGGTATTTTTAGTAGCACACCACTGTGCAGGAACTCTCAGCCCAAACCTCTGTGCAAGGGGAGCTCCTTAACCCCTTGGTTTCCCTGGCAGCACCAGGGACAGATTGTGTGGGGCAGTGCTGGGGTTGTGTGTGCAGGAACACAGATCCCCCTGCCCTGCCCCAGGGATGGGAGGCAGACACAGAGTCACAGTCCCCAGCTGCATGCAGAGCAAGTGGCAGCTGGGAAAGGGCATTGGGAGGTTTCATGTTGAATACTGGCATTAAGAAGTTTGTTGTTCGGTTTTGTTGTCCTTGTTTTGTGGTTTTTTTCACAAAATAAAAGCAGCCACGAAGTGCTCTAGATATCCATCAAGGCTTCAAAACAGTGACAGGCGCTGAAGTGAGAGTCGTAAGTCAGCATCTTCAGAGAAAATGAAAACATTTTGAAGGGAATGTTTTGTTTTTACCCCTCAGGGAGAAGTTAAACCAACCTCTGAGGCTGGAGTTTTGATAACAAGGAATTCCAAATGCCAGGGTTTCCCCCCCTCAAGCAGCTATTGCTGGCTATTGGCTGTGGACCACTGGGTTTATCCAGGAGGGCAAAATGCTACCAGCAAACAGCCACTTAAAGAAGTCATCCTGAACTAATGTCAATTAGAAGTGTGTAATCCACCATTTCATGGGTTAAAAAAAAAAAAAAAAGGAAATAAAAGGTCTGAAGAAATGAATCCAGAGTAGCTTGGAACATCCAAAAAGCCTTCCAGTGCTCAGCTACTCCAAATCTGTCTGCATCTTTTTATCTTCCATTCCTCTTCCAGTATATTTTTGTTACATCCCTATTTTAGTCAGGCTGGTCATATATAACAGCTTACAGTTTATTTCTGTGTTTCTATTCTTTCTCCTCTCTCCATACAATTACAAGCAGCTTTCTGCATAATCTGGATTGCTGGACTGCTTTTCCTCCCCCTGTTTTTGTTTTTTTTTTTTTTTCCCCAGACAAATCACCCTGCAGAGATCTGTAGTTTGCATTTGCAAATGAGCACAGAGCATATGCAAATAACTGTGGAAGAATCTTCTCTGTAGATGCAAGTGCCTTAAAATATGAGCACAGCAGGGGCTCAGACATCTTTGCAGCTTCATCCATCCTGCCCTGCTTTGAAAATTTGGCATGTTCATCTAGTGAGTGAGATATTCCATTTAAACAGACCATGACAGCAGCATGCATCGTGGCAAAGGCAGGCTGCAAGCTGACATCTGTGACAGCTCAGCAGAGTAAATGGGACCCTACAAACATGAGGCTGAAGTGGTGGGATTGGTAGCTATGGGTGTTAGTTGCCACTCATCACCCCTTTCTTTGTTTAAAAGGGGGAAAAAAGGAGGTTATGAAAACAAAGCAAAACACATCAAACAATTAGTACTGCACAAGTATCTTCCTCTGAGATAAACAACCATCTGTAGCTGATACTCTGATCATGACTATGTCATAAACTTCTGATAGATTAAACTTTTAGTCAAAAGTTTGGGGAAAAAAAAATGGCAATATTGATTGACAGCCAAGCAAGACTCCACTTATGTTCAAAACTAACTTATGGTGATAGTAGAGAAGTGAGCTGTTGGAACAAAAAAACCCAGCAGTTGGGTATCTTGACTGACATGATCTTTTGAATGTGGCTGTTTAGATGGTAACAATATGCTGCAAGGCAGGGTGGGTATAAATCTATATATTCTATACACTCTACTCCTTCCCCATGCTACCTCATTCCAGAATAACCAAATATAAGAAGTGAGTCCATCATTCCTTAAAAGACACAGTCTGTGGGTAAAATACAGGTTGTTATCACCATCACTATCTATATTGTTGTGGCTGCTCTTTTATATTCTACCTATTTCAGCTGGTAACCAAAATCCAGAGAGCATGCTGGCACTGCAAAAGACAGATATAACATTGCACTATGGCCAGACAGGAGTTTGCAGCCTAATACAGAAATCATTCACATTCCAGATTAATGGAAGCTGAAAACACTCAGCAATCCAAAGGATGTGTCTGATTTTCACCCATATTATTCATCTCATTATTCCCCTTCTCTTACCTCCAACCTTGGCATTGAAGGCTACTCCAACTCCACACTTCCTGTTGTTGGCTTGCATGACAATTTCTCCTGCACACCTTGTCCCATGCCTGGATAAGTTTGGTAAGGATAAACAACACCTCATAACGTTTTTGTTACTGTACATACAGACTCATCACTGACATTCTTGATCTGGTGGAGGATTCCATTCAGCTGATATAATGCAGCTACAGAACAGCTTTTGAGTTGTATATATGTTATGCAAAAATACTTGTTACTCTTAGGCTTCAGCACATTTTTACATATTTAATGACTTTACCTACTGTGATGAGGTGATAAATACCTAAAACAAGTCACACTCAAGTCTGTAGACCTATCAGACACCAGTATTTTGGAAGAGTACAGAAGCATGGTAAAATGATGGGGC
Source organism: Archilochus colubris (assembly GCA_023079485.1). NCBI lineage: Eukaryota > Metazoa > Chordata > Aves > Apodiformes > Trochilidae > Archilochus > Archilochus colubris. The sequence goes on from CM041115.1 coordinate 71,165,736, forward strand.
TAAGAAGCTGCTAAACTCATAGAATCATAGAATCACAGAACTGGCTGGGTTGGAAGGGACCTCAGAGCTCATCAAGTCCAACCCTTGATCCACTCCCCCCGTGGTTCCCAGCCCATGGCACCCAGTGCCACATCCAGGCTCTTTGGAAAGATCTCCAGACACGGAGAATCCACTCCTTCCCTGGGCAGCCCATTCCAATGCCTGATCACCCTCTCCAGAAAGAAATTCTTTCTCATCTCCAACCTAAACCTCCCCTGGCACAACTTGAGACCTTTTGTGCCCTCTTGTCTTGCTGAGAGTTGCCTGGGAAAAGAGCCCAACCCCCTCCTGGCTCCAACCTCCTTTCAGGGAGTTGGAGAGTGATGAGGTCTCCCTGAGCCTCCTCTTCTCCAGCCTCAACACCCCCAGCTCCCTCAGCCCTTCCTCACAGCACTTGTGCTGGATCCCTTCACAGCCTCCTTGCTCTTCTCTGGACCTGCTCCAGCACCTCAAGCTCCTTCCTGAACTTCCTGAGGGGCCCAGAACTGGACACAGGACTCAAGCTGTGGCCTCCCCAGGGCTGAGCACAGGGGCAGAATCCCTTCCCTGGACCTGCTGGTGACGCTGTTCCTGATCCAGCCCAGGATGCCATTGGCCTTCTTGGCCACCTGGGCACACTGCTGGCTCCTCTTCAGCTTCCTGTCAATCCAGACTCCCAGGTCCCTTTCTGCCTGGCTGCTCTCCAACCACTCTGTGCCCAGTCTGTAGCGCTGCATGGGGTTGTTGTGGCCATATCTCCATCATTCAGATGGAGATATTATATGTCTTTTTTAACAACACATAATCTTATTTTAAGAACTGAATTTACTAAGGATTTTGGAAAGTTAGCCTTTAAAGCACCCTTACCATTGCTAAACTTTTCTTGTAACCAGGTATTTTCTGTGTGATTACTTTTTGTCATAAGTGATTCTTGTTCAGAAAACCTTCATGTAAGTGTGGCTGCAAAAGAGCTGTGTTATTTAATACTATAGATTGTTACTCATTGGAGTGTTTGAATGCTGCTGGGCTGAATTCCATTTGCTTCTTAATAAAGACTAAAGGTAATACAGGTAGATTTAAGAGATAATGTCATCGGAACAAAATTATAATGGCTTCTTGCTCTTAAATAACACTGTAACAAAGCAGAAATGTCATTTTTCAAGTGCCTTATTCATGGCACATTTATCTTTTGATTGATTGGCTTTTAATCCTCCAAGACTGATGTATGTGTGGATGATACCATATTGTCTGACAGACAAGAGGGAACCAGTGCATCCCTGCATCTCTTGCACGCTGGCATCCTCACTGGTCTGAGAAATTGACTTTTTGTGTGCTAGCTTTTGACACGAGGTCTATTCTCTTCCCTTTCTGATGGGCAAAACTCATCCCTGGATTACCATGGATAGACAGTGTGGCAGACCCATCCAGATGTTCCACACCCAGATGTTCCACAGAGCATCAGAGGGGAAGCTCTTGAGAAAACTCCTCAAGCCCAGGCACTGAGCTGGCTGGATGTGTTGTGCTCAGGCATTTTGGAACTCCCTAGGTCAGTACCTTGAGGGCACTAAGGTAAATCTGGTCTGAACAAAGCTTCCATGTGCCTCAGGAGAGACAGAGAGATTGTCCTAGGAGTAAAGGCAACCTTCTCCAGCACCTGACCATGTATCAGACCCCAGAGAGGGCAGAAGCACTGAGCTGCAAGGCATCCCATTGCTCCACAAGATACTGCCACAAATGGAAAACCCCAGGCCAGAAAAACTGGCAGCAAGGGATGGGTTTCTGGGTGGGTTCCTCTAAGACACAGTCTTCTCCAGCCCCTCAAAGGAGACATACTATTTTAAAATTCCCAGTGCAAATCAGAGAACTGAAGTTGAAACCTGCTAGCAGAGCCAGGAACACACATGGTGACATGAACAGATTGTCCTCTTCACTTTACAGAAGCCTCTCAGTACCTGACATGGAGATACATAAGAAATTCAGGGCATTATAGGGATGTTACAGCTATGAGGCTCTCCATCTAGGAATTTAATTCCCTTCATTTCCAGTGTTTGTGCTAGTGGTGTGTGCAAATCTTTGTGCAAACTGAAATAACTGGAGGTTCCTCCAATATTTCTCACTGTGTTGGTGACCAAGCACTTGCATGGGCTGCCCAGGGAGGTTGTGGACCTTCACCTGGATGTGGTCCTGAGGAACCAGCTCTTGGTCTCAGGGGCTGACACCAGAAGCCCCTCAGCAGTTCTGCCCACCTCAGCCATCCTGTGATTCTCTCATACAGACATTTCCTTTTGTTCTATAATTGTAATGAGGAGATAGATGTGTATTTCTGCATTTGTGGGTTATGACAACGTACTGTTCTGTTCTCTTCACACACAACTGGGAGGCTACTCACTTGTTTTCATTTGTTGGGTCATATCTAGGAAAGGGGTCGTCATCATTGTCATTGAAATCATAACTTGCCAGAGGGTCCTAAATTTAAAAAGAAAACAACACCACAATTAATTCAGGCAACTGGAAAATGCATTTTAAGATATGTGACAAAATGGGTCGTAGAGTCAGTGTCTTTTTACTTGGTGTGGTTCATGTTGGCAGCAATCAGGTTGGCAGAGTCTGATGGGCATAAACAATTCCATGAATTTTTCACAGAGCTTTAATAATTCAGGATTAAACCACTGTATAGAAACATGCCTGGGAACGAAATCCACTGAGGGAAAAAAAGCAACAAAAAAACCCAACCAACCACTTTTATTGCTAAGTCACATTCAGCTTCCTGTGACACAGAGCAGGTTCCTAATTATGCCCAAGGCAAATATTTCAGTCTCTGTGCCGTAGGAGCTGACTTAGGGAACAGACAGCAAGCTGGAAAAGAGTGTCTGCAGATCAAATTCACAGTTGTTTGCTTTATTACATTTCATTGTAATGCCTAAACTTACATAGTTCATGTAGATGTCAGTGTGGTTCCACTCCAGGCCATCATCCAGCACTGTGATGACAACGCCTTTGCCTGTGATTCCTTTTTGCCACACAGGAATAACATGGAGATCCAGCTTGGGCAGGGATGGGGTTACTCTTGTGTCTTGCTGGGAAACAGAAAGGAATAAACCACATCAAATTTTCTATCCATTTATCCTACACAGGTCCAAAGCTATGTTTTAAAGGTCCTCTAAATCATCCCCAACTCAACCTGTGGGTTTTTTTCTCAAGTTTTTTAAAAAGCAGAACAAAAAGTTTCCTCAAACACTCGTAGCACTGGAAGGTTTAACCTCTTACTGGCAGCCCCCCCTGAGCAAAGAGCATTTTGTAGTTGTTGTAGGTAGGAGGATGGGAATGGTAGGGATGGTGAACCTTGGAAGGTTTAGTTAATAATCAGACCTGCTGGTGTTTGCTCTTTTCACTTGATGAGGAGCCAAGACAGCATCCCACAGCACCACCAGCTCTGTTTCCACCAAATGTGCCTTTCCCTTTGACATTCAAGTTAGCCAGAGCAAAGTAATTAATGGGCAAACCAATTAAAGCAGTCGTTTGGCTAGGAGCAGTTGTGCTGAATCACAACTTTCTGTTTACTACCCTCATTACTGTTCCTGTGATAAATCAACTGGAAGCATGAATCATCTGCCTCCCCTTCCACTGCAAGTTCTCTGAAGAGTAGCTCCTAAATGGGTCATTTCAGCTCTCTTAACATTAAATGTGCAGTGCATGCATCTAATTTAGAAGACCTGCACACACACACAAAAAAAAAAAAGTAGAAAAAAGCATTTTTTTCTGTTTTTCTGTGCATAATTACATTAACTGATCACAGGCTTTTCATTTCTTTGTTTCCAATGGAATGTTGCATGCAGCATGAGACTTAGGAAGAGAAATCTCTCCTGGGAATTCTTGGATTTTATGCTTTCTTTTCTGACTGCTGCTGCTCAGGGAATTCTTTCAGGTTTCAAGTTTCTAGACTCCACCAAGTAATATATTTTTTTCTGGTGATGTGTGAAGGTACACTGAACAGACAAAAAAAAATTGCCACCAAGTTGTACTAATAAAGTAATATTAAATTACTCACTACAAGTCAAGGAACATTATTTGGGAAGAAAATACTTGAAATATTTATGCACGTAATCAGAAAAAAATCAATGTGCACTACTAACAAGGTTAAGCAACATGCTTCTGTTTCTTAAGCAGGAAAACCAAGGGAAAAGATGTGAAAACCACAGAAAGGTGGAAAAAAGAACCATGTTTCTGTGCCTGCTGGAGATTAAGACATTGCCTTTAAAAAACTGCTTTTTTGAACTCTCTATGTGTTTGTCCAACACAGCATCTCATCAATTGCCTGCTTGGAAAGAGGCAAAGAAGCAAACAGATACTGAGCTTCAGAAGAAGGTTTCATTCTAAAGATAACAAGTTTTTACACTGAAAAGAAGTCCACAGGAATGCTCATGGAAATGTTTTATGCTATGCAGTTAGTTAATCACTTTTTTTTCCCAGCCCAAAAGAAGTAAGGAAAGGGCATTATACAAACAGCCTAGAATTTAATCTGATTTCTCTGAGCTGAGCTGAAGGGTAAGGTGTTTCCAGTGACATGGGCCACATTTGTGCTTGACTTTCCTTCTTAGAATCATATGTGTTATTCCCACTTTTAATCCCATCCCTACTCTGGGTGAAAGCAGTGATGCCCAGACTGGAGCTACAGTCACAGACTCTCAAAAGAAACATACAAACCATGTAAAAGATAACAGAAAATAACCATATAAACAATAACTGATTGATTTCTGACTTCTCAGGTGCAGACAGGAACTGGAGCTCTGGAAATCCATTTTGTTTGAGATTTTAGACATGTGAGCTGCAGACACCCTCTTCTGTTTAAATGCTTGTCCAAGAGGCTGAAAGCTCCTGTCTCATGCATGGATATGTTTTGGGGTGGTTCTTTTTCCATCTGAAGGATGTGCTCTGCACTGCCAATTTCAATAAAGAAATGGCCAGCTCCAGACAGGATAAGGGACTCCTGAAATGCCAACAGCAAGTATTTTTAAATCATCTAAAGGCAGCTTTTAACTGCTAGGCTGCTTTCTAATTTGGACCCCTATCCTCAGCAGCAAGACTGAACTGGCTTTTAGGGTTACCTGGAAGTATTACCACAGAGATCTCTCATTTTTACAGAAAGTGCTATTGGGAGGGACTCTTCATTCACCCCCTTCAGTGCACTTGCTCTGAGAGCAGTGAAAACACGGATGTGACAGCACAGATGAAGTTCACCATTCCCACTTCCACAGTGAAAGGAATCCTTACCAGGTACCACTGCTTATTCCACATGGGGTCGTTGAAAAGTTTTTCTGCTGAGTCCCTCAGGATGCCACGCTTGGCTCTCTTCTTTTCATACTGCTGCTCTGCCCATGTCACCTACAAGTATTGGTACAAACACAAGGAACCCTCTGTAGGTGAGGACTTCCACACAGCCAGATCTGGATGCCTAAAGCAAACCGAGTGGTGTTTAGGGACTATCTCAGCAGTGCTGGCTACTGAAACAAGCAAAACAGGCTACTTTCTCCTCCTGCCTTTAATGCCTCTCTGTTTCCACTGGGAGGTAAGAAAAGGAGGAGGATTATCTCTGGTTTTAGTCTGGCAGTGGCAATGATGCTGTTATCCATAGCCCAGCTGGACCTTCAAGCCTTCTTCCCAGTGGTGTTTGAAGTGGGATCAATGAGCAAGCTATGAGCATTGGACTAACTTCATCACTGACATAATTACACCTCAGGCAACTGAAAGCCAAAAAGGCTCCATCCTGATGGGTACAGGGAATGCACCACGTTTGAGCAGCAGTCCCTGAGTCCCCAGGTTGTGTTTTAGATGCACACCCCAGATTCTTCCCTTTCATGCATTTATGAGCACAGCTCAAATCCAGTCCCAGCCCTGGCATCTCTCCTTCTGTGCTGTGAGCTCCTCTTGGAAATGGGAATAGGAAGATATTCATTGCTAGTGTCTGGATGGTCACTCCAAGATTACGCCAAGTTGGTGCTTTCCATCTCCATTTCCAGACCAAAAAAGCAAACTCAGGCTCAGAAGACTGCCAAGATGTTGCCATCAGCCTCAGGTGGAGGGTGCCTTTGATCTAACATTTTGCTTTAAACATCTGAATAGCTTTTATTATTTTTTTTCTATTGCCACCCACTGGCTTTATGGCCCTTGTGTCTATCTCCACACATGAAACAACAGAAGAGTCACTCAGAAACGAGAAAAAAAAAAAAAAAAAAGGACTGATTTGATTAATATACAATTTTATTTGATTAAATACAATTTTCTAGTAAGAGCCTGGTGAAAATTCACTACAAGTACATAAACCTTTAAAAATGGTAGCTGCACCAGCTTTGCTTACTGAAAACTCCCTATTTATTTTGCTCTGTCTTTAGTGCTAAAACCCCAGCAAGCCACAGCTGCTCACAGGAGATGAAGATACCCACACAAAGTGTAAGTATTTCAACTGCCCTATTGATATCCAGGGCCATAGACACTTGAGCACAGGTTACAGCAATTACCTTTATCTCCCTCCCCTGCCTACAGAAATGCTTGGCCTCTTCATCACCCAGCAGTAATTAACAATTGACAACTTCCATGCTTGCTGTTTCTTTTTTTTTTTTTCTAGGTGGACAACTGCACTGAGGGAAATGAGCTGAAACTACCAAGCAGGTAAGTCAGGCAGACAAGCCAAAACTTTGCCACTTGGCAGCTGTGTGAGGTTCCAACCATCCATCAGCAGCAAAAAGCACAAGTCCCTGTGCCAAACCCTCAGTCACTGATGTATAAAACAGTGAAAATAATCCTAATTTGTGTCTCTTGCACGGGAGTAGGTTGGGAAACCAGTGCAAACACTGGAAGTTAGTGAGGCAAATAATTATGTCCTCTCAATACATTCACAGCCTCTTATCTGTTTTGCCACAAATGCTGGGACAGCCATGGGAAGAAGATAAATATTCAGATGGGAGCCAGGTTTTACCCCAGCTTTCACACTTAATACACTGTAAAATTCAGGAAGGGATCAGATAAACAAAGTCAGGATCCCCCTTTCCCTGCCTTTCTGAAGACTGAGTTTAAATCTTTTTAAATAGGTTGCTGCTGAACAAGAGCATCTCTTCGGAGCAAAGGTCCGTATGTAACTACATAGCATTACATGATTGCTTTGTGTTTATATGTTTACATAATGACATAATTACCTCTCACTCGCTCACACGGTTATTAATTTGCATACTAGATGGTAAATAACAGGGAAACTGGAGAGAATGTGGCAGATCACCTGCAGCACTGTGGAGCTCTGCTGTTGGATGTAGGTCTGCCATCACGCTTGGCAGCAATCTGTGTGACACAACTGCTTCTGTTCTGCTCATGACATTAGAGTTTGGCATCCTACAGACTGTCGTGCTTCCCTCTGTCAGAGATTAATTCTGTGTACTAAGTGCAAAAAAAAAAAAGGGGATGAGCTGCAGCCTAAGTGTTGTTGGCATTGAGCGTCTGGTTAAAGGCATGGGTATAAATTAGAACACTAATTCATACCGAGGTTGTGGTTTTGAACATCCCCCGTTTAGAATCATTTCTAAATAGTAACTGTTTAGCTGTTTTCAGAGAGTTTCACTGCTAAACCAGTGTCTGCAAGGAGACAGATGGGAATTTTGAAACTGCACAGGCAACACAAAGAGCTCACAACCCCTCCTTCAGTTCTGATTCCTGTATTTCCTCCTAGATGACTCTGCCCATCCCAAACCTGCAGATAAGCATCTACTCCTTGCCAGGTGATTTGTCCTTTTACCATAAACGCTTGATTTTCAGAACTAGGTTACTTCATGTTTTGGACTGCTTATACTTCGACAGTGATTGCCAAAATAGTGCTGGTTTAAAATTCAATTTTCATTGCTCTGAAATTTACCAGAAACACTTTTTAAGAGGAAGTGGCAGCATTCTGGTCTGTTTCCTAAGCTCAGCACCCATCCCGTGTTCTCAGTGTGTTTACAGACAGACCAATGTTTCACCAGTGGATGACACCCTGCAGCCCTGGCCCTCTCCTGCTTGCTAATTGCAGGAGGATCCTGATGTACCCTAAGACTCCAAGTCTAGAACGTGAGATGGATCCTCTGAGAAGGAATTTCAGCCTGTCACAGAAGATCTGAATCCAGCACAACCCCAGCCTTTTCCCCCTATTTTTTTTTTTTTAATATTCAGCCACTTCAAACAAACCCTAATTCCCATGGTAACTGCACAGACGTGGCCTGATTAAACTCTCTGCATCTATGGATTTCTAGTTTGAATCAACCCCTGTGCTTCATCCTTCATGTTTTCTTCAGCAACACATCGACATCTGAAATTCCAAGCCTCTGCAGTGCTGCATATCTTAAATCTTAATTTGGAAACACTTGCAAAATAATATGAGAGAGGGTCACATTCTGCCTGTTAATGACAGAATAATAAAGCATTATCCAGCACGAGAGTGGATGGCTGAATGCATTAGACTTGCAAAAGGAGGGAAAGTGTGGCTGTGACCTCGTTACAAAACTAGAAACCAGGAGACAGAATAAACAGAGGGGATGGAAAACAGTAAGTTTAATACTCACACGCTCGTCATCAGAAAGTCTTTTAGTGATGTGAATGGCACTTCTTCGGGACCGTCTTGGATGGCTTCTGTGTCTGAACAGGTAGTGATTTTTGAGGGATCCAATCTATAAGACAGAAGCATACTTTAGCTGTCCAGATGAGGTTTTCCCACTGTAAACAAATACCAACAACCACAACCTCGACAAATTAAGGCTTCTGAAAAGACAAAAGAACAAGGAACTAGACCGTAATAAAGTCTAAGGAAAAACCTGCTTATCACAGCCTGTGTACTGCTAAAGAGACTGAGGGAGTTATTTCATTTCAGCCAGGGTAGTAGCAGTCATTACTACCACAGAACTCATTAGCACAGCACTTGTAGCACAGAGCAGCATGCTCAGACATCCATCCCTTGACATGGCCACATTTTGATGAGAGGTTTTTTACATACAGCCACAAACCAGCTTTATCTGGGGGTTCAGCTGAAAGGGGTGTCAAAAACTGCGTGGCTTTACAAGCCTGACTTTTGGTGTTTGGTTTTTTTTATTATTATTTTGGGGTTTTTTTGTTTGTTTGTTTGTTTGTTTGTTTGTTTTTACAGCCATGCTCACTGGGGCAGTGGTGGTTACCCAGAAAGCCAGGATGGCTTTAAATATCCCCTTTTCCCTAAGGGTGAGGAGAGAATCCACTGACTCCCGAGGGACTGAGAGTTGGGGCTGTGAAGGAGATGACCCGCAACCTGGAGCTGCCGGTCCCGCCGGCTCTGCCTCCTCTCCCAGCCGCGGGGGAGCGGGGTCCGGGCACAAGACCCTCCTCTAAAGGTGGTTACTCATCCCTGACAACCCTGACGTCACGGCTTCCAAAAAACAAAAAAAAAAACCCCAAACCAAAGGTCCCAAGGAGGCACTGATGGAGAGAATGTGGAGAGAGGAGACAATGGAATGGGATGGAGGGGGGTGCAGGTCGTGGGCAGCGCGGGAATGGAGTCTGCTGCCAGTGTCCCCCACTCCCAAGGGACAGGGGGTCCCTACATCCCCTGTCCTATCCCTCAGGGACAGGGGGTCCCTACCTCCCCTGTCTCATTCCCTAAGGGACAGGGGGTCCCTACCTCCCCTGTCCCATCCCCTCAGGGACAGGGGGTCCCTACCTCCCCTGTCCTATCCCTCAGGGACAGGGGGTCCCTACCTCCCCTTACCCATCCCCTCAGGGACAGGGGGTCCCTACCTCCCCTGTCTCATTCCCTAAGGGACAGGGGGTCTCTACCTCCCCTGTCCTATCCCTCAGGGACAGGGGGTCCCTACCTCCCCTGTCCCATCCCCTCAGGGACAGGGGGTCCCTACCTCCTCTGTCCCATCCCCTCAGGGATAGCGGAGTGCCCTCTCCTACCCTGCCCAGTCCCCTCGGGGATAGCGGAGTGCCCCGTCCGATCCTCCCGCTCCCCTCACAGGGACAGAGGGGTCCCTCACCTTCCCTGCCGGGTCCCCTCACAGGGACAGCGGGGTGTCCTCTCCTACCCTGCCCTGTCCTCCCCTCTGCCAGGCCGGGCTCCTGAGGGAAAGCAGAGTACTCTCCTCGGTCCTGCTAGATCCCCCCCGGGAATCCCGGGCTGCCGTGTCCGAGGATGCTCGGTCCCCGCAGGAATAGTGCGGGTGCTCTGCGGGGCTCTCCGGGGAAGAAGCGCCCCGAGCAGTCCCCTCAGAGGAGAGCGAGGGTGTCCTCCCCGACCCTGCCTGCTGGCTGCAGAGGGATGGCTGGATGCTCTCCTCAGGGAAATGGGCTACCCCATCTCCTCAGGGAACAGCGGGGTCCCTGCCCGACCCTGCCTGATTTCCCCCCAGACAGAAGCGGGAGCGCTCTGGTACCCAGAGAGCCAGGATGGCTTAAATATCCCCTTTTCCCTCAGGCTGTGGGGAGAATCCACTGACTCCCAACGGACTGAGGTGGGATCACACCGAGATCTGAGATTCTGAGGATGATTCCTGCCCGGTCCCCTCAGGATTCGCCCTGCCTGGTTCTGCCCCAGCTCCCCCAGGAAAGCCAAGCGCCCTGCCTGGGCAGGCTCAGGGGGATCCGGGACCCCTGCCCGACCCTCCCCGATCCTCTCTCGGAGAGCGGCACGGCCGTGCTTCGCTCCCTGCCCGGTCCCCCTCAGGGACAGCCATCCCCGCCCGGACACCGCGGTGTCGGGAGGCAAGGGGGGGTCCGGCCAGGGGGGGACGAATTCCCTTCTATTCCCCGGAGCCCGGCAAGCAGCATCTGGGCTCAAGTTTCGGGGCATCCCGGGGGAAGAATGGAGAGAGGGAAGAAAGCACGGCAGCTTCCTGCGGGCTGCACATCCCGCCTGTCCTATACCCGGGTGTACCTGTCCCATCAGGTCGTAGTCCAGCTCCTCGGCAATGGCTCTGGCGGTCTCGGGACCCGTGGGGATCTCCGCTGCCCACTCGTTGAGGAATTGCCGCTGGGCCAGGCAGCAGCAGCCGGCAGCCAGGAGCACCAGGGCCGCGCACCACCGCCCGTCCATGGCCGCGGGGAACGGGGCGGCCAGGCCGGCCGAAGCGAAGCGGAGCGGAGCGATGAGAAGCGGAGCGGGCTGCGGAGGGGCCCCGCGTTGCTAAGGGGAAGAGAGGCAGAGAGGGAGAGAGGGATGTGGCAGCTGCAGCGGCTGCCCGGGGCTTTGCGGCGCCCAGACCCTCCGGAGCTGTAATGGAAATGAGTGTTTACACGTCAAAACGACGACAGCCATCCTGACGTCAAGTGTACCTGGCCCCCGAGCCCGGGGGGTGGTAATTCCCCAACGGGAAGAGGAGGGGGGCGTGCGCTGAAAGCATCGGGGAGGAGGAGGGGGAGAAGAGCGCCCGACCCGGACAGGTCCCGGGGGATGGGGGGCGGCTGTTCCCGGGACCTCGAGTTGGGGGGACATCTCACACCCTGGGACGGGGGTCGCGGGGGTCTCGGTCTCTCTGGGGTCACCCACCTTCTGGGGGTCTCTGACCCTCTGAGGGTCTCGGTCCTTCTGTAGCTCTCGGTCTCTCTGGGGCTCTCGGTCCTTCTGGGGGTCTCGGTCCCTCTGGGGGTCACCCACCTTCTGGGGGTCTCGAACCCTCTGGGGATCTGTCCCTGTGGGAGACAGGGTCCTTCTGGGGCTCTCGGTCCCTCTGGAGTCTCCCACCTTCTGGAGGTCTCGGACCCTCTGGGGATCTCTGTCCCTTTGCGAGTCAAGGTCCCTCTGAAGTTTACCCACCCTCTGGGGTCTCGGACCCTCTGGGGATCTCTGTCCCTGTGGGAGTCAGGGTCCCTCTGGGGGTCTCGGTCCCTACTGGATCTTTTTCCCCTGTGAGGGTCTCGTTATCCCTTGGGCGGGGGGCAGCTCCCACACGGCACTGCCAGCCTGGGCTTTGTGCTGTTTGATGGTGGTCAATCGCGATATTAGTTAATTGCTCTGCTTCAGCCTCATCCCAAGGCAGGGCAGGGCGCAGACCCCTCCTCCTCATACCCGACCCCCTCCCAGCAGCGGTGCGAGGCCGAATAAAACCTCCTGGGGGGCTTTTGTTGCTTTGGTTTTGTTTCGATTGGGGTTTTCTGTTTGTTTGTTTCAGGTTTTTTGTTTCTTTGGGGTTTTCTTTGCTGTTTTGTTTTGGTTTTGGGTTTGGTTTTTTTCTTCAATTAAGCTAATAACCCAGGACCTACTGCACGGTTATTAATTAATGTGCACCGTCCCCTGATAGCTGGAACACACCACAGGTATGCTGCATTAATTGGTACCCATATCCAGGCCTGGTGATGCAATGAACATCTTTACCCTGAAGTACTGTTATTCCTTTCAAAATAGTTTTAAATTGTCTTTATATATATTTATATCTCACATCCAGAGGGCTGCATGTTGCATTTTCTCAACAAATACTGGAGTTGGTTAAGTACTCATTTGTTTCCATGTTTTCATTTTGTATCTGTGTTTCCCCAGCTCCCCTTGTTGGTTTTTGTTTGTTTGGTTTTGTTTTGTTTTGTTTTTAGCTTTCCTACTGTAATTTCAGTGTCTTTCCTCCTACTACAACACATCAAAAAATTTCCTAATGTTCCCCAAGTGCTCTTGCTTCTGCCTCTGATACTGAACCTTTTAGCAGCTTCAGTTTACAACTAAGTGTATTTCACTGCTTGGTTCTTCCAACTTTGAAAATTTTAAGTCACTTTTTGGGTGTCAGAGCTGTGATTTAATGCTGTTTTCCTTCTTCTGTTTATCTGTTTATTGTAGAGTGGCAGATACTCCTGCCCTACTTATTTTTTTTTTTTTAAGATAATGGAAAACATAAACACAAAACAATGATGAGTGGAAAATACTGAAACAACCTGAGGTGCCCAGGATGGGAATGGATCTGAGAGCCTCCTGGGGACCCGTGTAGGGATGAGGGGACTGTAAGCACTGCAGCTGAGGTGCCAGCCAAGCAGTGCCAAAATTACAGCAGCTTGAACAGATCAGGGGAGAGGGAAAAGGGTGAGTATGTAACCAGTATAGCAGAAACACCCATGAAGTATCAATAAACACCCATACAGGACGGAACACCAATTAAAGGACACTACAGCACCCTCCTGGCCTTCACCCATGCTCACTTTTTGGCACAAGATGATGCAAGGACAGGAGAGGGTTTGTCAGAGTCAAGCCAGCAACTCAGGCGTGTGTTTTCATTTTAATTTATCATACTCACTTCGTGATCCTCACAGTCATCTCTGCCAAAAAAATTTTTTTTTTCTTCACTTTGCTGGACAGATGCCTTGAAAGATCTCTGTTCCATTTTTAGCAGTGCTTCTGAGGCTTTCACTCCATGTGGTTTTCTTGCCAAACAGTTGTGGGGTCCACATGGGTTTTCCCAGTGTCAGTTGTGCCACTGCTGTTCTGCTCAAAGCACAGAGGGCTTCTGACCCCTCATTTCTCATCTCTGAGGTGGCAGCACGGCTGGGATTTTATGTTTTGTATTAAGCAGCTGTGCAGGAACATTGTCTGCATACAGAAAGGGGGTGAGAGCCGTATGGGCTCATGATGACAATTTATCTCCCCAAGACTTCAGCAGCAACTGGAACATCTCCATCCCTAAGGCTGTTTGGAAAACCTCAGGAATTTCTTCACGTGTGGGTTTTTGGGGAGGATTATCCCTCTCTGGAGGACTTCAGCTGTGCAGAGTTCCGGGCTGTGGGAATGAGCTCTCTGCTACAGAAAGCTGGTTATCCCCCCCATTAATAAAGGATGCTGTTCAACCCATTGCATTCCTATCTAACAATGGCACAATGAAATGTCACAGCCTGCCCAGCAGCATCAGGTGGAGTCAGGAGATAATTGTTTCATGCTCCATAAACAGTACAGGTTTGTTGCTTACCCGTGAAAGATTTATTTAGCCCCTGGTGCACCCAGAGGTATTCTGTCTGAGTGAAAAACTAGAAACAAACACAAGACCAATTATAAAAGTATTTCTAGTGTGCAGTTTTGGCTTAACATGGAATTCAAGGGGATATGTGTTTTTCAAGGGGATCTACGTTCTGAAGACCTCTTTGCATCTGGTGGAGAATTATTAATAAAGCAGCTCTTGAGGGTTTTTTTACACTGTGTGGTAACTGAGTGGGAATCCTTACTTTTTTTTCCCAAGCTGAAGTGTTTTCCTGTAGACAAAGTGCAGAGTTTTTCCTTGCACGTAGGTGAGATGTCCATCAGTGCAGTGTGTAATGCAGTTTATGAACCCCCAGCCCAACAGGGACTGCAGGAAAGCCATGAGTGAAACCCCTCTCTCCTCATTTTGACAGAGCAAGGCAGTGAAGCAGCATTACTTACTAAAGTTGTGGGGTTTTTTTATTAAGAAGTCGATTCATGGGGGCAGGAGTCTTTCCCCAAATCTTGTGCCCCTTCAGCAAGGATGAATACAGAGCTTCACCTGTTTGTGTCCCTGAGCACACTGAAGCTCCAGGGGTGCACTGAAGAACTCTGTGTTCACATTCCATAACTTCTTCCTGGACACCTGGGTGAAAATGGTACTGGATAAGTCCTTACCCCCTGTGAAAGCTTAACCCTACAATAGCCAAAGGCAGTGTCCCAGCTCCCTCGTGCTGAGCAGTGTAACTGATGGGTTTTTCTTCAAACTGTATGTAAATGTATGTAAAGGCTTCCGACCATTTCTGTGTGTTTGTACCTCCTGCCTCTCTGATCCTTCAAAGAGATGTCCATGAGAAAGGCAGAGGGATTGATTTTGAAAAGCCAAGCATTTACACTCAACTCCATCTTTCCTCCCTTGTTAGTAAGGCTAACGAGAAGCAACCCTTGTTCAAGGCTCAAGTCCATCAACTCAGAGAGATTTGGGGTAGTTCAGCCTGGAAAATGCTCCAGGGAGACCTTAGAGCACCTTCCAGTGCCTGAAGGGGCTCCAGGAAAGCTGGGGAGGGACTTGGGACAAGGGCCTGGAGGGATGGGACCCTGCGAGGGGGAAGGGTTTGGAGCTGGGAAAGGGGAGATGGAGAGGAGAAATCCTTTGGGGTGAGGGTGCTGAGCCCCAGGTTGCCCCCAGAAGCTGTGGCTGCCCCATCCCTGGCAGTGCTGAAGGTTGGATGGGGCTTGGAGCACCCTGGGCTGGGGAGGGGTCCCTGGATTGTCCAGGTGGGACTGGATGAGCTTTAAGGTCCCCTCCAACCCAAACCCTTCCATGATTCCTTGCTGATTAAGTGGAGGAGCATTAATTATGGTTGCCTGATCCCTGGAAGCTTTCATGGACACCTTGGATGGGGCTTGGAGCACCCTGGGCTGTGGGAGGTGTCCCTGAGCATGGCAGGGGGGTTGGGACTGGGTGAGCTCCAAGTTCCCTTCCAGCCCAAAGCATCCCATGATTTGATGATTCTGTAACCTCAGGGCTCTTCATTCTTTCTGCTCTTCCAGCCCAGAGGACAACGACTCCCCTGCTGATGCTGGGTGATGCAGGGGGACCAGGACAGCCCCACCCAGCTGGAGGGGAGCATCTCTCCTGCCTCTGTGCATCCCCCTAGCCCATTGCTCAGCACAGGCAGTGCCCAGCAGCAGAGGGAATGTAAGCTCTGGTGGCCAGAGACTGGGACATGATTCTGTCAGGGACAGTGCTGACCCCCAAATTAATTTTAAAAATGAGAGGGGAGAAATAGTTTTAAAACAATTTGCATCTTATTTGTGTCTCCCCATGGGATCCTTCTCTTCTCCAGCCTCAACACCCCCAACTCTCTCAGCCTGGCTCCAGAGCAGAGCTGCTCCAGCCCTCCCAGCAGCTCCAGGGCCTCCTCTGCACTGGCTCCAACAGCTCCGTGTCCTTCTGCTGAGGGGGACCCCAGAGCTGGACACAGCTTTACCCCAGGGGGGTCTCCCCAGAGCAGAGCAGAGGGGACAATCCCCTCCCTGGCCCTGCTGCTCACACTCTGGGGATGCAGCACAGGGATGGGGTTGGGTTTCTGGGCTGACAGCAGATGTGCCCAGCTCCACACCCTCTTCTTTTCTTTTATTACCTTGTCCAGGTGCTCTCAGGGAGGAGAACAAAGCTCTGCAGGGGATCCTTTATCAGAGGGACCTCATCAGGTGGTGAGAGGTGCTCTGCAGGGTCAATAGATCTCACACACCTGTCAGATGGTAAATGCTTCAGCAGGAAGGAACTGCAGCTTGTAAAGTACAGGAGCACCTGGTTACCCAGGTGTCAGGGTGATTTATTTTTTACTGATTCTCTTTTAAAAGTTCAGCCTGGGAAAGGTTAACACCTTTCAGATGGGAATTTTTTGTTGTTGATGTTGTTGGTAAACCTCAATTTCTAACACAGAGCACCACTTTTTTTCTATTAAAACACAAGTATCTGGAAATGCAGCTTGATGAACAAAGTGAGTGGGGTTGCTGCTGTGGTTTAATTATTCAAATACTGTAAAAAAAAAAAAAAAAAAGGGCTGTGCTGCTGGTATTTAATTTGGCTGTGGACCAAAGAACACCCTTTAAACCCACATTTTTTGTGTGTGTGGGGAAGTAACACTATTTTTTTCTTTTTTCTTTTTTTTTTTCCTGCAGAAGCCAACACTTCAGAGTGGTTTCAGGGTGGGATGAAAGCAGCTGTATGTGCTGGCAGTCACAGGGAACATGGGCAACACCTGTTTTTGCCATCAATTACTGCCTGCATGCTGGCAGGGCATGTTTATTTTGGGGGCATTGCATTTGCTTGGGTAATAGCCCATGACACACTCTCAGTTTTTTGTGGTTTTTTTTTTTCCAGCAGCTGAGCAGGGAGAACAGCTAATCATATCTGTACAAATGAAATACAAACATGCCCTCCCAGCCCTTCATGAGTGGTTAAATAGGGGCCTAATGACACCAGGCCAGCAGGAAGCAGTTGGTGAACAACCCCTCCATCTGTGCCAACCCCTGGATGATTCTGTTTACTCGGATGGCTCAAACTGATTCAAGCCAAAAAAAAAAAAAAAAGAAAAAAAAGATGTATAGGAAGGGTGGTGGAAAGCCCCAGAAAAAAATGAACAGCAATAATGTCATTATTTGGAAGAGAAAAAGTGCCCACAAAGTGTTTTAAGTGCTGGCAATAGGGAGAGGCATGGCTGCAAGTTCACATCCTCTTTGTTTGTAATCCAGGTGACAGAGATGGCCAAAAAAAGGGAATTTTGGGGGGAATGTTTTTATTAGCTTTGGCTGCACTGATATAACCCCCAACATTCTGAAACTCTTCATCTGCAGATTGTAATTCCACTAATATTTTAGTTCCAGTAAAAGCCTTCATTGTCTTCACCTGCAAGCTTGTCAATAAATCCCTAAGAGAGGACCAATAAATTCACATTTTTTTCCATGTATTTTAATAACAGCATAAATAATACTTAGCACTGGTGAAAACATTGCTGAGGATCTGAAATTATCACTCTCAATGTTTGATTTAAAGGGGGTGGTTCTGCAGAAGTCTTTTCAGAAGACTAAATACTAATTAATTATTTTTAAATAGGTCTTCTAGTGTGTTCTTCCTCAGTGTGTTCTGTTTCCAGCGTGATGGAAAAGATGAAATAAATGGATAGAGAAGAGAGAGTGGATACCTGAGAGTGAAAATTCATGTCAAAGCAATTAAACCCCACTCAGAGGTATGCAAAAAGCTCTATTAGGAACTCTCTGTTCTTTCTCTCATTCTTTGGAGCTTATTGATAAGTTATAGAAAGAGGAAGTAAATTATGATTTTAGGGTAAAGTGCCAGAAAAATTTTCTTGAGGAGAGGGCAGTGACACTGGAGAACACTGTGAGAAACCTGTTGTGAGTGCTTCCTACTGCAGTAACTGCTGGGCCAGCCACATCAGGGAGAAGAGTCATAGAATCAGTTTGGTTGGGAAGGATTTTTAACATCACTCAGTCACTGGATTAACTTCATCAGATGGTGAAGCACATTTTTTGTCCTCCTCCACCATCTTGTGATGAGCAAAAGGATCGTGGCTTCTCGTGTCACCCAAGAGAGGCAGCTCCCCCCTTTCCCTGTAAGCTCACTGGGATGAGATGCTGGAATTAGATGAACTTGCAGGTCCTTTCCAACCCAAACTATTCTATGGGTTTATAACTCTATGCTCATTTTGGGGCAGACCCCTAGAGATGGCCCAGTCCAACCCCTGTTTAGGGCAGAGTTACCTCCAGAAGGTTGCTCAGGGCCATGTCCACCAGGGTTTGAATGTCTCCAGGAGTGGCAGAATCACAGAATCACAGTCATTATGGTCAGGGAAGACCTTGGAGATCACCAGGTCCAACCCTTCCCCATCCTCACCCCATGTCCCTCATCCCCACATCCCCAGGCTCTGAAACCCCTCCAGGGATGATGGGGACTCCAGCCCTGCCCTTTCCATGTCTGATGTCAGATGTCCAGCCTGTTGCAGAGAGGAGATCAGTGCCTGCAATCTGTTACCAGAACCATCCTTACCACGTCAGAGCCACCTGGCATCCAAAGCAAACAGAGGAAATGATAAGAAAATGTTTCCTCTTACCTCACAGACGTACTCAGCCTGCCTAAAGACCTTTCTGTCTGCTGTACTGATGAATTCTATATCCATAGGATTTTCAGTGGGGTTTCCAAAAGCCTTCTGCACTGCAGAAATATATGATTTCAAAATAACAAAACCAGGATGTCACTCTTAAATAAAAAGTGTCTTACATTTTGAGAGTACAAAGTTATTAAATATCTTCAGAGGACTGGAGCAGCTCTGGAGCCAGGCTGAGAGGGTTGGGGGTGTTGAGCCTGGAGAAGAGAAGGAGAAGGGAGAAGGGAGAAGGAGAAGGAGAAGGAGAAGGAGAAGGAGAAGGAGAAGGAGAAGGAGAAGGAGAAGGAGAAGGAGAAGGAGAAGGGAGAAGGGAGAAGGAGAAGGAGGAGAAGGAGAAGGAGAAGGAGAAGGAGAAGGAGAAGGAGAAGGAGAAGGAGAAGGAGAAGGAGAAGGAGAAGGAGAAGGAGAAGGAGAAGGAGAAGGAGAAGGAGAAGGAGAAGGAGAAGGAGAAGGAGGAGAAGGAGAAGGAGAAGGAGAAGGAGAAGGAGAAGGAGAAGGAGAAGGAGAAGGAGAAGGAGAAGGAGAAGGAGAAGGAGAAGGAGAAGGAGAAGGAGAAGGAGAAGGAGAAGGAGAGAGGAGAGGAAAAAGGAAAGGAAAGGACCTCAAGGAGACCCTCAAGGAGACCTCTTACCAGGATGCTGCTGGTGCTCGGCCTCTCATCATTCAGCACCACCTGAGGATGCTGTGGGGGAGATGGGAACCCAAGCCCCAGCTGCAGTCCTTGTCCAAGTAGTCAAAAAGAAGCACTGGGCATGGAGGTGGATGGATCCAGACCATCAGTTCTCAAGGAAGAGGTGACCCTTTCTGACCAGCTGTCTGCCCTCTTAGTTTGTGTTTCTGGTCCTCCAGCTTATGGGGTGGCTTCAGCACCTCACTTCTTCATGTCAGGTTCTTCCAACAGATTTGTTGGGATTCTGGGTCCAGACGAGGCCATAAAGATGATCCAGGGGCTGGATGGAGCAGCTCTGCTCCCAGGAGAGGCTGAGGAGCTGGGATTGTTCAGCCTGGAGAAGAGAAGACTCCAGGGGGACCTTAGAGCTGCCCCCCAATCCCTGAAGGGAACCTCCAGGAAGGATGGAGAGGGACTTTGCATCAGAGTGTCCAAGCAGAGGAGAAGGGGAAATGGATGGAAAGTGCAGGAGAAGAGGTTCAGGCTGGATCTGAGGAAGAAGTTCTTCATCAGGAGGGTGCTGAGACTCTGGAACAGATTGCCCAGAGAAGCTGTGGCTGCCCCCTCCCTGGAGGTGTTCAAGGCCAGGTTGGATGGGGCTGGGAGCAACCTGGGCTGGATGAGAGGTGTCCCTGGGCATGGCAGGGGGGTTGGAGGGGATGAGCTCTGAGCTCCCTCCAACCTCAGCCATCCTATGATTATTCTGTGATTCTATGATTCTGCCCATGATGGTAAACCATAAAAAATATCACTGTCTTTTTATTGACCCATGAGCTTTTCCCTCCCATTTCTCCCCTGCCCCGTAGAGGTCAGGGAGTGACAGAGCTGTTGGGCTGGCATCTGACCACCAGCTGAGGCCAACCCACCCCATCCCTTTTGCTGTCAGTGTTGGGTCTGATGGGGTGGGGGTGATTTTCTGACCCTGTGCTCCACACTGGTGTCCATGCCCATGCTGGTGTCACACCAGTGTTCTGTCCCCTGGGCACCACTGCTCTCGTGGCACCAAGACTTTAACTCTTCCCCCCTGCCCCAAAACAAGGAGAGTGGGGGTGGGATGGAGACAGGAGGGGACATGGAGATTGTCCAGCAGACCAAAAGTCTATCCCATGCCAGAGGAGGTCATGATCAGCAGTAAATGCTCAGGGAAAGGAGGAGGAAGGATGGGGGGGACATTACTGGTGATGGGTTTTGCCTGTGCAAGGAGCCATTAGCTGAGCTGGGGCTCTGCTTGCCAGGAAGCATCTGCTGGCAGTGGGATGGGGTGAATGAATCCTTCACTTGGCTGTGCTCATATGTGCAACTCTTGCTTTGGTTATTAGACTCCATTATCTCAAACCACCATTATCTCAAAGTGCTTTTGCCTTCCTTTGAGAGTTTTTTTGTTTTTTATTTTTATGCTCCCCATCCCCCAGGAGAGGGCAGTGAAAGGTGGGGTGGATGCTGGGCTGCTGGCCAGGGCCAACCCACCACAAAATGCTCTTAACAGAGGCTCAGAATCACAGAATCCAGTCTTTGGCTGGAAGAGAGCTCCAAGATCATCCAGCCCAACCTGTGGCTAGCACTGAACCCTGTCCCTAAGGACCAGGTCCACATGGAATTCAAACTCCAGGGATGGTGACTCCACCACTGCCCTGGGCAGACTGTTCCAGTGTCTGACAACCCCTCCAGAGAAAAAAAGTTTCCTGATATCCAGCCTAAACCTCCTCTGGTAGATACAAATGACCACAAAGGTACTGCCCCTGCTGAGATTCAGGACTTTCAGTGTTTGCAGCTAAAGCTGGGGTGAGGAAGAAGAGATCCAAGACCTCTTCACAACCTCATACCCTGGTGTGTGAGAGTGGATCCCTGCAGCCCAGGGAGTGAGGAGCTCATGGGGCTGGGAGCTGATGATCCTGATGGGTCCTTTCAAACTCAGCAGATGCTGTGGCTCTGGGATCTGTGCTGGGAGAGCTGGGGTTCCTCAGAGAGGCAGGAAAATTCCCCCCAGGCACAGGCATTGAGGTCACCGAGCTGGGAGTGCAACCTGAGCACTGCTCTGAGGCATTTCTTAGGTTTTTAAGGGTTAAACACCATCAGATGGGTGCCAGCCACCTGAAGCACTGTTTCAACATCAGCTCCAAATGCCACTGGGTGACTTGCTGTGTTTTGGGGGAAACCACAAAAAAAAAAAAAAAAAAAAGGAGGAGAAAAATTTCTCTGGAAGAAATTTTCCCTGCATCACCTCCCTGATTCCCATCGACCTGCAGGAATTCCCTGCTCCTGCACACAACAGGCAGGCTGTGATTTCCCCTAGCTGCCAGGTCCAGGGAAGAGCAATTTCCCAGTCTCTTCTCTAAGAAAAGAGAATCCAGGCAGAGCACTGTGCCAGGGGATGGGATGGGATGGGATGGGATGGGATGGGATGGGATGGGATGGGATGGGATGGGAAGGGATGGGATGGGATGGGATGGGATGGGATGGGATGGGATGGGATGGGATAGGGATGGGAAGGGATAGGATAGGATAGGATGGGATAGGATAGGATGGGATGGGATGGGATAGGATGGGATGGGATGGGATGGGATAAGGATGGGAAGGGATGGGATGGGATGGGATGGGATGGGATGGGATAGGGATGGGAAGGGATAGGATAGGATGGGATAGGATGGGATGGGATGGGATGGGATGGGATAAGGATGGGAAGGGATGGGATGGGATGGGATGGGAAGGGATGGGATAGGATGGGATAGGATGGGATGGGATGGGATGGGATGGGATGGGATGGGATGGGATGGGATGGGATAGGGATGGGATGGGATAGGATAGGATGGGATGGGATGGGATGGGATGGGATGGGATGGGATGGGATGGGATGGGATGGGATGGGATGGGAAGGGATAGGATAGGATAGGATGGGATAGGATGGGATGGGATGGGATGGGATAGGGATGGGAAGGGATAGGATAGGATAGGATAGGATAGGATAGGATGGGATAGGGATGGGATGGGATGGGATAGGGATGGGAAGGGATAGGATGGGATGGGATGGGATGGGATGGGATGGGATGGGATGGGATGGGATGGGATGGGATGGGACGGGGGGGGGCAGGGGAGCACGCCAGGCAAAACCCCGAGGTTGGTCACAGGAGCAAAGAAAAATTCTGCTCCCAGCCAGCTGAACTTATTCCCAGCGACAGCTGAGGATATAAAGCATCTTCCAGGATGGCAGTGTCTAGCTGCAGGCAAAAATGTGCTTCCTGGGGAATACACACTCAGTGCAGCATCATTAGAGAGGAGACGTAAGAAGTTGGTGAAATCAAAGCAAATGCATTTCTGGAACTTCAGGCCAATTGTCTCAGTGAGTGTCTGGGCAGCCCTGTGACAGCTGCCAGCTCGGGCTGGAGGTGATTATCAGAGTAAACCTTGGCCAGGTTTATCCTGGCCACCATAACCCTGTGTGGAGCTGGATAAATATCAGTACTTGCTTTGTCCTGGGGTTTTACATCATGTTTAATAAACCCTCTCCCTGCAATATGCCCTAGCAGACAGCCTGCTTTTCTGCTTTCCATCAACCCAGCCCCTTTGTTTTCTGTCTTTTGCTGCCTGTGATATGTTTGAGCAGGACTCCATATAGAGATTCATTTAATCAAATTAAAGGCAAAGCCCTCAGATGCAAGCAAGTGTTTCCAGTTAGTTTCTCCTCTGATCAAATACCTCGGTTTTGTGTTTCATTGCTCAAACCTTTCAAGTTAATAACAATTCCACCCCAGAGCAATGCCAGCAACACTTCCACATCAGTTTAACCTAAATAATTTTGCTGGGTGTTTTTTTGCCACAGTGAGAGGCCATTTACAGTTTTCTCTCCACTTTTATATAACCAGTAGGAAATCCTGTTGCTAAGCAAAAGAAAAATCAATAGAGAAGGCAAGCCATACCAGCTCATCTTTGAATTGCTTGTGGACATTTTACTTCCTCTTAGCCTCTTCTCTTTTGATGGCTTTCATCCTTAAAAACCTGAGCAGACTTTTTTGACTGGTATTTTGTATTCCACCCCAGTCTGAAATATCTATCACATAAAATAAAAGTTGTGCTGTTTGACCAGAAGGTCTCATTTTGGAGAAGCTCATTATTCAGCTCTGCTATTAAATGAAGATGTCTGAATAACGAGTAAAATGGGCTGGATTTTAAGCAGAGATTCCTCCCACTAATCTACCAATGTTTGCAAAGGTTCTTTCTCTTCCAGGCAAATCACAGCAATTGTTCCTGATATGCTATAGTGTAAAAAAACTCCTTTTGTTCACTCTTCAACTGCTTCTGTTGCAAGGATTGATTAAAAGCTTACCCTCTGTGAAAAGGAAAAAAAAAAAAAAGAAAGAAACAACAAATAAAATCACGGTTTTGTTGCACTTAATTTAATTTTATTTGCTAGGAAGGACCCAGTGCACCATCAGCCTCCTGCCTTGCAGCTGGGAAGGATCAACTTTGTATGACAGATCCCACTCAAAACCACTTATTCTGCAGCTGGAAAAGGATGTGGCTTAAAAGCAATTTGCACATATCCTGCGTGTTGTGTTGGAGTTTGGTGGGTTTTGTGTATCTCAGGATACAGTTTGCCATGTTTATATATTGACTGGGAAATTCCTATGGGATCCAGCTCCTTGGTGAGTTCAGGATGCTGAAGGTGTCCCCAGGCAGAGCACTCACAGCATCTGAATGTGTGGCCATGTCACTGGGCTGAGGTCAGAGAATCACACAAATATTTGGGCTGGAAAAGCCCTTTCAGACCATCAGATTTCATTGTTACCCCATCCCTGCCCAGGCCACCCCCACCCCATGTCCCTCAGCATCACATCTCCAGGGCTTCAGGGCTTTGAAACCCCTCCAGGGATGACAGGGACTCCATCACAGAATCACTCTGGTTGAGAAAGAACTTCAAGGTCATCCAGTCCAACCCTTCCCCATCCCCACCCCATGTCCCTCATCCCCACATCCCCAGGCTCTGAAACCCCTCCAGGGATGATGGGGACTCCAGCCCTGCCCTGGGCAGCCTGGGCCAGGCCCTGACAACCCTTTCCAGGGAGAAACTGTTCCTAATAACCAACCTAAACCTCCCCTGGCACAACTTGAGTTGTGCCCAAAGTTCCTCTTGTCCCATTACCTGTGTTGTGTGATGCTCTGCACAAACCCAACCAAGAAGCATCCCCAGTCTGTCCCTGGGAACCATTCTGCTCAGTCTTCTCTGCCTTGCTGGTGTCCAATCTGTGCTAAAATCAACAGCTTCAAGCTGGAAAATCCTCTTGGCACTTGTGTGGAAAGGAAAAAAAAAAAAAAAAAAAAAGAAAGAAAGAAAAAAAAAAGCCAAACAACAACCCCAAAATATATTCCATCCTGAATACTAAGGACGGAAATAAACATCTTGTGACTGAGCAGATATAACAGAGCGTTTGCTGGATTATGAGGATGATTAATTCACACATTTTAGACTTATAAAAAAAAAAAAAAAAAGATATTTTGGAAAAAAAAAGCCATGAGCAATATATGCCTAGAAATTCCTAATTAGATTCAAGAGGATGCTGGAGTGAGTAAGTGCCCACCCACTGGAGCAGATGTTTGTTTGCACTATCATCCACCCAACAGGCTTGGGAGACAAGAGGGGGTGGGCAGAAGATGCTGCTGAATTCACAGTGACCATGACGTTCATTTTAATTATTGCACTTCTCAGAATGAGCAGTTCTGGGAAAATTTCAGTACTGAATCCAAACAAGAGTAAGAAGACAGACCTAAAAATGTGGGAGTTTTCTGAGCAGGTGTGTCTGGCTGGCATTTGTCTCTGAGATAAAACAAAACCAAAAAAAACCCCAGAACCAAAAACAAGACAGAGAAAGAGTGAGAGAGAGAGATTGAAAAAAGAGAGGGAAACTGCACTGGATTTATCCACAGCAGCTGGGTAAAACACCAGAAACTTCCAAACACATGGTACTTCCCTATCAAACCCGATGGGACTCTCCCTGATGCTGCTTTAGCAGACAAGAGATTCCCTTTCCTTTCCTTTCCTTTCCTTTCCTTTCCTTTCCTTTCCTTTCCTTTCCTTTCCTTTCCTTTCCTTTCCTTTCCTTTCCTTTCCTTTCCTTTCCTTTCCTTTCCTTTCCTTTCCTTTCCTTTCTTTCTTTCTTTCTTTCTTTCTTTCTTTCTTTCTTTCTTTCTTTCTTTCTTTCTTTCTTTCTTTCTTTCTTCTTTCTTTCTTTCCTTTCCTTTCCTTTCCTTTCCTTTCCTTTCCTTTCCTTTCCTTTCCTTTCCTTTCCTTTCCTTTCCTTCCCTTCCTTCCCTTCCCTTCCCTTCCCTTCCCTTCCCTTCCCTTCCCTTCCTTCCCTCCCTTCCCTTCCCTTCCCTTCCCTTCCCTTCCCTTCCCTTCCCTTCCCTTCCCTTCCCTTCCCTTCCCTTCCCTTCCCTTCCCTTCCCTTCCCTTCCCTCCCCTTCCCTTCCCTTCCCTTCCCTCCCCTTCCCTTCCCTTCCCTTCCCTTCCCTTCCCTTCCCTTCCCTTCCCTTCCCTTCCCTTCCCTTCCCTCCTCCCTTCCCTTCCCTTCCCTTCCCTTCCCTTCCCTTCCTTCCCTTCCCTCCCCTTCCCTTCCCTTCCTCCTTCCCTTCCTTCCCTTCCCTTCCCTTCCCTTCCCTTCCCTTCCCTCCCCTTCCCTTCCCTTCCCTTCCCCTTACCCTTCCCCTCTTACTGCTGAAACTTATTAAGTTTGGGATCAGAATTTTCACATTTTACCAGGTGCTTCCTTCAGCCAAAACCCCTCCTGTTCCCAGGCTCGTGAAAGTTTGGAAAGAAAGCCAGAAATCATGGCTTTGTTCAGCTGAGGAAAGCACTGACATGCTGCTGATTTTACAGATCTAAAGAAAATAATGAGCAGAAATTCTCCCCTTCCCCCCCCCTTTTTTTTTTTTGCTTTTCCTTTTTAATTTTTTTTCCTTTTTTTCCTTTTTTTTTCCTCCTTTTTCTCTTTTTTTTCTTTTTTTTTTTCTTTTTTTTTTTCTTTTTTTCAACACTTACTCTGATGGTCCCACATGGCTTCCTTGGGGAGGATGGCAAGCTAGCATCAGATCTAGCACTAGCACAGCATGACTCTTCAGCTTGCATTGCACATGTGGACCAGAATTCTTATTTCTGGAGTGGTTTTTTTGTTTGTTTTATTTTGTTCTGGTTTTGTTTGTTTGATTGTTTGCATTTTTATTAAGAGGAGGACTGAGGAGATGTGAGGCAGACAAAGACCCAGACATCCCAAGTGCCAGGCCAGCCCCTTACACAGGCACTGAGTTGCCATAAAAACAATTCAGAGTATTTTCCATCCCTCAAACCCATTGGAAGTCATCCTGAAAGCACTGGAATATCTTACTAAAAACATTCCTATCTTTTTCTTCTTGGAGAAACTTACCTTGGCCCTCCAGCAGGAGGAGAAGGTGGGTGAGATTTAGCTGGTAAACTGCAGTCACCATTGTTCACTGCATTTAAATCCATTCTCTTTGGTGAAGGGAACAAAACAGCAGCAATAAATCCTGCTTTTGGGGAAGGGAAAAAAAAACAACATAAAAAGAAAGAAAGAAACAAACAAATGAAAACCCAAAACTATGAATAAGGGCTGGATGAGTCAAGAGAGGGTTTAATTTGCAGAAAGATGCAAAATGTTATTGCAGATTTTGCAGAAAGCTTATCTATAATGTGAATTTTCTGGGGCATTGCTCAGCTGCCAATGCAGGGCACTGCTGCAACTCACTGGTCAGCTCATGCTTAGGGTGGCCATGGCCACCACTGTGCATCCTGTGGCCACCACTACAGCATCCTGTGGCCACCACTACAGCATCCTGTGGCCACCACTACAGCATCCTGTGGCCACCAGAGCCACACACACAGGCTGGGGTACCAGGGTTCATTTTATAAGATCATGGAATGGTTTGGGTTGGAGGGGACCTTAAAGCTCATCCAGTCCCAAGGGGACAATCCAGGGACCCCTCCCCAAGCCCAGGGTGCTCCAAGCCCCATCCAACCTTCAACACTGCCAGGGATGGGGCAGCCACAGCTTCTGGGGGCAACCTGGGGCTCAGCACCCTCACCCCAAAGGATTTCTCCCTCATCTCCAACCTCAGTCTCCCCTTTCTCTCCAAGTTTTAACCCATTTCCCTTCTCCTCTCCCTACCCCCCCGTGTCCAAAGCCCTCCCCCAGCTTTCTTGGAGCCCCTTCAGATATTGGGAGGTTGCTCTGAGCTCCCCTGGGAGCCTCCTCTTCTCCAGGCTGAACAACCCCAATCCCTCAGCCTGGCTTCCCAGGGAGCTGCTCAGCCCTCTGAGCATTTCAGGGGCTCTGCTCTGGATGTGTTCCAGGAGCTCTGTGTCCTTCTGATGCTGGGGACTCCAGACCTGGACCCAGCACTGCAGGGGGGGCTCAGCAGAGCAGAATAAAAGGGGAGAATCCCCTCCCTCCACTGCTCTCTGTGCTTCTGCTGATGCCCCCAGGACATGGTTGGGTTCTGAGCTCCAGGCACACACTGAGGGCTCAGGTTCAGCTTCTGCTCCACCAACACCCCCAAGTCCTTCTCCTCAGGGCTGCCCTCAATCCTTTCTCCTCCCATCCTGGATCTGTGCATGGGGTTGTGCTGACCCAGAACCTTGGCCCTGGTGAGCTCTGTGCAGTTTACACCATCCCAGTTCCCCAGCCTGTCCAGGTCCCTCTGGATCCATCCCTTCCCTCCATCCTCTGGATCCATCCCACCACACAGTTTGGTGTCACCAGCGAACTTGGTGATGGTGTCTGGTTCCCTGAACATAACCCCAGCTTTGGTTGTTCTTTGACTACATCTGAACCCTCCTTAAAAAAGCTCTAAACTTAGGAGTGGGAGAGCAAATTCTGTTGATAAATCAAGTCCCATATCCATGATCCTATCAGCACCATTCTGGGGGGGAAGCAGCACTGAGGTTGATCTGCCCCTCCGTGTGTGAATGCTTCTGGAAGAGAGGAAAGCAGCCCTCTAAAAAGGAAAACTCATGGCTGTGACACCTGGGCAGAGTCCTGCTTGGCTGGGTTTTTATTCTTGGTTGTCCCAGGTGGTGGGTCTGCACCCCAGCGAGAGGATGGGGACCCCATCCTACATCCCCTGGGGATGGCAAGCCAGGGGTCTGAGCTTGTCTTCCCTCTGCTGCACCCTCTACCAGTCAGAGGTCCTGCAGCCTGGCTTTGTGTCTGTGGAGGACTCACTGTGCTCCATCCCAGCCCTGATGCTCTGTCTCAGGGGTTTTTTCCCCCCTCCCTTTGATCTGCAATAGGTGGGGATGAAGGATGCTCTCCAGCTCCTTGTCTGTGAGACAGGACCCGTGGATGCTGTGTTAGTAAGGGATGGAGAACAAGGCTCAAGGAGGAAGGAAGGAAGGAAGGGGAAAAAAAATCTAAAAAAATTGCATTTCAAAAAGCAGAAGCCCTGAAGGCAAGTTTTTCATCTCAAAGCACTTGTTGGGTGCTTGTTTGGAGGATTTCAATTTGAACAGTGTATGAAAGGCAGCAGCCTGGATCCTTGCAGGTGATCAGGATCCCATCTGGGGAGATGATGAAGGGAAGTGCTGGAGCTGCTGCTGAGATGCTCTGGGGATGCTTTTGTGCAAATGTATTTTTAGAGATGGAGACCTCTGCTTCCCTGCCACTGCTGCTCCAGGAAGGCTGTCAGAAGGAATTCAGCAGCTGCTTTGCTCTTTTTTTTTTTCTTCTTCTTCTCCTTTTTCCTCTGACCTTAACACGCTGCAGCTCTGAGCTCTGCTCGACATTTCCAGCAGAACCTTCTTCCCCAGATTGTTTTGATGTTTTTTCAGGCACTGACGCCACTCATAATATTTCAGAGAAGTAAGATAATTAGTGCTGCTTGTAAGGAACTTCCAGGGAAAATGTCAGCTGCTCTGCATTCAGCACATGCTGAAGCAGTGTTCTTCAGATGCTTCAAGTTTCATCCCCAGCTTCATGGGTGATGAACAGGTCACATTCAAGCTGCTTCACAACTGAAGTGGCAGCAGAAAATTACAGTTATCAGCAACCTGCAGAGTGTGTTAAATACAGGAGTCTGAAATTACCACTAGACTGAAATAAGGAAGGTGAAGTGACATTTCTTGTAAGAGCTTTGTGCTGGTGCAGGAAACCTTCTAACATTGATCCGGGGAAGAGTTTGCACACCAGAAATTTCCATAATAGCCCCAATCTCAGCTCTCATCTGCCATGGCTCAATAATCAACACTTGTCCTCCTGCCCTGCTCCTGCTCTGAGCCCTGGGTGAGCAGCACCTCCTGAGCCCTTTTCATCCCCAAGCTGACTGAACACTTGGAGAGGAGAAGGTGTGGATGAAGGAAGGGATGGAAACCACCCCAGCATCTCCTCCACCCTGCCAGTGTCCCCTTGGGATGGGTGGTCTGGGAGAGGAGATGCTTGGCTGATCCTCTGTGCCCAGATCTGGATTTAGAGAGGGTCTCTTGGGAAGGGTCTGGAGTGACAGGACAAGGGAATGGCTTTAAATTAGAGAGGAGGAGATGTAGGAACAAGTTCTTCACCACAAGGGTGGTGGAACAATGGCACAGGGTGCCCAGGGAGGTGGTTGAGGCCTCATCCCTGGAGATGTTCAAGGTGAGGCTTGAGGATGCTCTGAGCACCCTGGTCTAATGAGGGTGTCCCTGATACTGCAGGGGTTGGGATGGGGTGACCCTGAGAGGTCCCTTCCAACCCAAACCATTCAGAAATATTGCCTCATCCTTCTCCACTGGTGCAGTGACCCCTCTGCTCCTCCATGAGTCTTCAAAAATCATAAACATGGTTAAAAATGGTGTTCCCAACATGAAGGCAAGAGAAAAATCACGGCTTGTTATGGCTAAGTAAAGTGCTGGAGCCAATAATGTTATTTTCTGCAGCAAGCCCCTGATCCCATTGAAGTCAGATGGGGAGATCAGAGGAGGAGGCTTCTGCCTGTACACTGATTTTTCTGTCTGGTTGATGCAGCTCATCCATTTCCAGCAGGATGAATTCCCTCCATCCTTCTCCTCCTCCTCCTTGAATGCTCACCTTGGAGAAGAATCTTTTCCTTGGGAAGAGGCATTTCTCTGGGTCTCTGTAGTGCCTCTCACCCTAATTGCAGCTCTCATCTCCTTTCAAACATCTCACTGTCTCCCCAGTCACAAACCATCCCCAGGGTTTGTTTCCCACCCTCCCTGTCCATGGGGCAGGAGATGGATGTTTGCTATCTGGGACCATCCTGGTCCAGGTCCAGGGACTCTGATGGAGGCAGGAGATGCTCTTTCTGCCAGGTTCCTGGCAGCAAACCCAAGAAGCAGCCCTGAGCTTACAGCTGACAGGCTGTGGAATCACAGCTGCTCAGAGTGACAGTGCTCCCAGCCTGATGATTGAAAAATTCAGGGAAAAAAAAAGAAAGAAAAGAAAAAAAGGGAAGTGTTCTGCATACTAAACACCCTCCATTCCATAGAATCCGTTTGGTTGGGAAAGACTTCTAAGACCATGGAGTCCAACTCTTCCCCATCCCTGCCCAGGCCACCCCCACCCCATGTCCCTCATCCCCACATCTCTGGGGCTCTGAAACCCCTCCAGGGATGATGGGGACTCCAGCCCTGCCCTGGGCAGCCTGGGCCAGGCCCTGACAACCCTTTCCAGGCAGAAATTCTTCCCCAGCTCCAACCTAAACCTCCCCTGGCACAACTTGAGTTGTGCCCAAAGTTCCTCTTGTCCCATCCCTTGTTCCTTGGGAGCAGAGCCTGACCCCCCCTGGCTCCAACCTCCTCTCAGGGGGTTGCAGAGAGCCACAAGGTCTCCCCTCAGCCTCCTCTGATCCAGGATCAACACCCCCAGGGCCCTCAGATGCTCCTCACAACTTCTCCAGACCCTTCTCCATCTTCTCCAAACCTTCTCCTTGTGCTCCAGACCCTTCCCCATCTCCATTCCCTTCTCTGGACACTGAGGGTCCCAGAGCTGACCCCAGGGTTTGAGGTCCATCCCCAGCAGTGCCACCACCACAGGGGGACAATCCCTGCTGTTTTCCTTCCTCAGCTCTGCAATTGTCTCCACTTTACCAAAGACCTTTGTCAGTGGTGGCCTAAGGACAGTTTTGTTTGTGTGAGGTCTGCTCAGCACCCATCCAGGTCACTGTCCCTTCCCCACAGCAGTGAACACATCTCCATGCTCACAGAAGCTGATGGCACAAGGTTCCTGGGGTGCATCTGTTCCCTGTGGCAGGGACACATCCTCTGGGGTGGAGCTGTCACCATCTTTCCAGGCACAGGTTTTAATAAATATCTGCACAAAACATTTTTAATTCTGAACTCAGCTCCTGATTTAAACACAGCAATTAAGAAGATGAAGGGGGGAGGCCAGCCCATATATCATGTTAAATGTCACATGCTTCACGAGCATTCCCAGGGGGGGTGTGACAAATCCATGGGGAAATGGGTCTGTAGGGGGAAAAAAAGACCAGCAGAGTTCAACACTGTCTGTGGCTGCCCCATCCCTGGCAGTGTTGAAGGTTGGATGGGGCTTGGAGCACCCTGGGCTGGGGAGGGGTCCCTGGATTGTCCAGGTGGGACTGGATGAGCTTTAAGGTCCCCTCCAACCCAAACCCTTCCATGATTCCTTGCTGATTAAGTGGAGGAGCATTAATTATGGTTGCCTCATCCCTGGAAGCTTTCATGGACACCTTGGATGGGGCTTGGAGCACCCTGGGCTGTGGGAGGGGTCCCTGACCATGGCAGGGGGTTGGAGCTGGATGAGCTTTAGGGTCCCTTCCAACCCAACCCTTTCTATGATTCTGTTCAATGATTTCTGTAATGATTACTGGGCACAGAAAATGGTCCCCTCCAACCCAAACCATTCTGGGATTGTAGGAACCCAGGTTCTACTGTCATGCCCTGAGCAAATGGCTGTGGGTCCCAGGGGGGTTGACTGGGACTTGGATGGAGAAGATTCGATTTAGGATGGTTAATTACTTCTGAAACCCTTGAACACATCGTATTTAAACTCAAATTAATTGCCCTGATCTGCAGGTGGGTTTTCAGAGCTGCTGACATCACATCCTCACCCCTCCTCCCACCCCAGGATGGAGGAGATGGAGGGGATGGAGGAGATGGAGGGGATGTCTGTGGGTGAGCTTCAGGGCTAGGAGCATCACCCCCCACACCACTCAGGCACTGGTGTCACTGGTGGCCTCTGTCCCCTCCAGACAGTGTCTGGCAGGGCTGTCTGGGTGGGCTGTGCAGGGGAATTACAGCCCTGCAGATCTGAGGAGGTTTCACAGTGCTGATAATTGCAGGGTGAGATGCAAGCTCACAAGCTGCAGCTACTCAGCATTAACCATTAATGATCTGAGCTTCAGCCTCTCCTTCCCTGCAGAGCAGCAGATTTCACCCAAATCACACTGCAATAAATGCAAAGTGTATCTATAGACACAAAGTTCTTGGTCTGTGTCCACTTCATTCAGACCTCCATGCTCTGCAGCTTCACTCACCCCGGGCAAAACAACAGCCCTCTGAACAAACCCTCCTTTGCCCTCCCTCCCTCGGGGGTTTCTACCCCCATTTTGGTGCCACTTTCACCAGCTTCCCAACTCATGGAATGGTTGAGGTTGAAGGGGGCCCTGGAGCTCACCCACCCCACCCTCTCCTGCACAGTGCTGCTCAGGCTCTCCCCATCCTGGGTACCAACCCAACAGCTCCCTCCCTGGCAATCTCCTCCATTCTGACACTTCCTAAAGCAAAGAGCTGCTGCTCCACACTCTGGCACAGAAGGGAAAGTGTGGGTTATCACAGTAATTATTTGCATCTGTTATTTATTGTTTGCATTGCCATGGACATGCACTTCACCAAGGAGTGGGATTTTGGGGCATCCAAGCATCCCGGGTCCCCTCTGCCATGTCCTCAGACCTCCCTGGCAGATCTGGGGAAATCAGCTCTGGATTTCTGGAGCCAGGATGAGAAAGGTGGGGGTGTTCAGCCCTTAGAGCACCTTCCAGTGCCTGAAGGGAATGCAGGGAAGCTGGGGAGGGACTTGGGACAAAGGCCTGGGGGGATGGGATGAGGGGGAAGGGTGGGATTGCATGGTCCTTGAGGTCCTTTCCAACCCAAGCCAATCTGGGATGCTGTGATTCTATATGAGATCTTTTCAAAGGGTCCATCTGCCTTCCCTGCTTTGTGAAATGAGAATATCAAAGGAAGAAAGCTGCTGAGTGACTCAGGGCTGACCTGCCAGTGCCTCTGTCCATCTCTTCCCTCACCAACCCTCTCACAAAGTCTGCCTGCTGCAGGCTGCTCAGCCATCTTCTGATCACCATCGTGATATAATCTCCTTCCACAGAAATTTAATTAACACAGTGAAAGAAATGACCTTTCTCAAGATTTTTAGCTGGTTTGTGTTTTGTTTTTCTTCCACTGTGCTAAAAATACCCCACAGAACATGTCAATAGCATCCCTGATGCACACAGCACTCTGATGTCCTCTTGTAAGCAAAGAAGCATTTTAAAAAGCAAAAAAAAAAACAAATATGGAAGAAAAGAAGCTTTTGTATGCCCTTTAACGAAGGCAGTATTTGTTTGGGATGCAAAATTATGGGTAATGTCCTCAGTAAAAGATAGACAATCACAAATAATATTTCTCAGAAAGGATTTGACAGTGAGTGGTGTTACTTGGAAGGGGCATTATGAGGCATTTTGTGAAATAACTATGTTTTAGTCCATAATTTGTGGTTAAAGAGGAAGGTTCAATAGAACTGAATCACCCCACCTCCAAGCTGTCCATCCTGGAGATTCTGCCCAGCAGGACATGTTTGGTACCTGCATCTTCATCATTTGTTAGCGTCCCCTTTCCCTTGGCAGCCCAGGCTCCATCTGATGCTCTGCAGGGTGGTCAGGGTCTTCTCAGAGCAGCAGAGCCTCACCAGCTCCTCACCAAACCCTTCTGCCTGAAGCACAAATCCCATCTGGGTGTGGAATGTCTGTAGAGATCCCTGAGGAGCAGGAGCTGGGGGTGTTGGGTGAGGAGAAGCTGAGCAGGAGCCATCAAACCCCCCCTGTCCTGTGCTGCATCCCCAGAGTGTGAGCAGCAGGGCCAGGGAGGGGATTGTCCCCTCTGCTCTGCTCTGGGGAGACCCCCCTGGGGTAAAGCTGTGTCCAGCTCTGGGGTCCCCATCAGCAGAAGGACACGGAGCTGTTGGAGCCAGTGCAGAGGAGGCCCTGGAGCTGCTGGGAGGGCTGGAGCAGCTCTGCTCTGGAGCCAGGCTGAGAGAGTTGGGGGTGTTGAGGCTGGAGAAGAGAAGGAGAAGGAGAAGGAGAAAGGAGAAGGAGAAGGAGAAGGAGAAGGAGAAGGAGAAGGAGAAGGAGAAGGAGAAGGAGAAGGAGAAGGAGAAGGAGAAGGAGAAGAAGGAGGAGAAGGAGAAGGAGGAGAAGGAGAAGGAGAAGGAGAAGGAGAAGGAGAAGGAGAAGGAGAAGGAGAAGGAAAAGAAGGAAAAGGAAAAGGAAAAGGAAAAGGAAAAGGAGAAGGAGAAGGAGAAGGAGAAGGAGAAGGAGAAGGAGAAGGAGAAGGAGAAGGAGAAGGAGAAGGAGAAGGAGAAGGAGAAGGAGAAGGAGAAGGAGAAGGAGAAGGAGAAGGAGAAGGAGAAGGAGAAGGAGAAGGAGAAGGAGAAGGAGAAGGAGAAGGAGAAGGAGAAGGAGAAGGAGAAGGAGAAGGAGAGGGAGAAGGAGAAGGAGAAGGAGAAGGAGAAGGAGAAGGAGAAGGAGAAGGAGAAGGAGAAGGAGAAGGAGAAGGAGAAGGAGAAGGAGAAGGAGAAGGAGAAGGAGAAGGAGGAGGAGAAGGAGAAGGAGAAGGAGAAGGAGAAGAGGAGAAGGAGAAGGAGAAGGAGAAGAGAAGGAGAAGAAGGAGAAGGAGAAGGAGAAGGAGAAGGAGAAGGAGAAAGAGGAGAAGGAGAAGGAGAAGGAGGAGAAGGAGAAGGAGAAGGAGAAGGAGAAGGAGAAGGAGAAGGAGAAGGAGAAGGAGAAGGAGAAGGAGAAGGAGAAGAAGGAGAAGGAGAAGGAGAAGGAGAAGGAGAAGGAGAAGGAGAAGGAGAAGGAGAAGGAGAAGGAGAAGGAGAAGGAGAAGGAGAAGGAGAAGGAGAAGGAGAAGGAGAAGGAGAAGGGAGAAGGAAAAGGAGAAGGAGAAGGAGGAGAAGGAGAAGGAGAAGGAGAAGGAGAAGGAGAAGGGGAAGGAGAAGGAGAAGGAGAAGGAGAAGGAGAAGGGAGAAGGAAAAGGAGAAGGAGAAGGAGGAGAAGGAGAAGGAGAAGGAGAGGGAGAAGGAGAAGGAGAAGGAGAAGGAGAAGGAGAAGGGAGAAGAGGAGAGGAGAAGAAGTTAAATAAGAAACAAAAACAAACACTCAAACAAACAACAACAAAGGAACACAAACAATGTGTTGTGACCTTCCTCATGACCAATGATATTTTCTTGTTGGAAAGCTTCATCTTCAAAGCTGATGACATAAACAAAATTTCTTGGTTTTTTCACAGATGGTCAGAAGTTTGCTGTCCTTCTGTTTTGCCTCTTTCTCGTGGTTCCTTGTGATCCAGAGCAGTAGCTGGGCCAGGACCCTCTTCTACCCCCAGAGCAGGGATCACCCTGAGCTCAGAACATTCAAATCTTCATCTCCTTGTTGCACGGGGTGATGCTGAAAACACAGATTTCTGTGTCTGTGCACAGCACAGAGCCACAGGACCAGAGAAATGTGCTGGTTGGCAAGGACCTTTCAGAGCATCAAGTCCAACCCTTAACCCAACACTGGTGCCCAGGACACCATTTAATCATGGTCCCCAGCACCACATCTCCATGGCTGTGAAAGCCATCCAGAGTGTGCACATAGTCCCACAGAAAGAAAGAAAAGGTATGGTAGCAAGAATGTTTTTTTTCTAAGGGTTTGTATAAAAAGTACAAAGAAGTTAAAAATAAACTTAAAAAAAATAAAGGGGAGGGAGAGTGGAAAAAAAAAACTTCCCTTGCTTGAGGTTTGGTTTGTTTGAATTGACCACCCTGATAAAATTATCCAGGGATGCTTAGAAAAGTCAGCAAGCCACAGGGACATGATGGGAAATGGGCTGAAACTGTGTCAGGACATCAGGAAAACAATTCCTCCCTGACAGAGTGGTGAGGGGCTGGGATGGGCTGCCCAGGGAGATGCTGGAGTCACCATCCATCAGGGTGTTCCAGAACTGTTCAGATGTGGATCTTCAGGAGATGGGTCAGTGGGTGTGGGTTACAGCTGGACTCCGTGATCTTGAAGGTCTCCTCCAACCTTCATGATTCCATGGTTCTGTAAATCCCACAGACACTCAGCTACAAGAGCCAGGAGGCCCAGCAAAGGTTGCCAAGGTGGGACCAGGTTTGGTTTGGAAAAATGGCCAAGAGCCAAGCATTTGAAAAGAGAAAAGAGAAAGAGAAAGAGAAAGAGAAAGAGAAAGAGAAAGAGAAAGAGAAAGAGAAAGAGAAAGAGAAAGAGAAAGAGAAAGAGAAAGAGAAAGAGAAAGAGAAAGAGAAAGAGAAAGAGAAAGAGAAAGAGAAAGAGAAAGAAAAAGGAGAAGGAAAAGGAAAAGAAAAAGGAGAAGAAAAAGAAAAAGAAAAAGGAAAAGAAAAAGAAAAGAAAAAGAAAAAGGAAAAGAAAAAGAAAAAGGAAAAGAAAAAGGAAAAGAAAAAGAAAAAGAAAAAGAAAAAGAAAAAGGAAAAGGAAAAGGAAAAGAAAAAGAAAAAGAAAAAGAAAAAGAAAAAGAAAAAGAAAAAGAAAAAGAAAAAGAAAAAGAAAAAGAAAAAGAAAAAGAAAAAGAAAAAGAAAAAGAAAAAGAAAAAGAAAAAGGAAAAGAAAAAGAAAAAGGAAAAGAAAAAGGAAAAGAAAAAGAAAAATAAAAAGAAAAAGAAAAAAAAAAAGAAAAAAAAAGAAAAAGAAGAAGAAAGGGAAAAAGAGAAAGAGAAAGAAAAAGAAAAAAAAAAGTTGTAGGAAAGGGACAGGGGATTCAAGGTCTCTGGGGGTAGTTTAAAACTTCTGAAGAAATAAATAAGAAAATAAATAGTTGGATGTCAGAAGCCTGTGTCACAGCCATGTAAGTTATGGGAGTGACTCATGGCAGCTTCACCTTGGCATGGAGCACAGCAGCCTTCTCCTCTGACTGCTGATATTTATAACTCTTTTTCCTCCCTCGCTGGCACAGCTCAGGGGATGAAGCAGTTTTGATGTTTTCTCCTCCTGCTTTGGATCTTGCAGAGCTTTGGAAACCTGGTTTTGTGTAAGGCAACTCAACGCCATGGGCAGCAGCAGGCAGGGAGGAGCTGTCACCTTCTGCCTTCACAGCTCCTGCATCCAAATCACCACCCCAACCCCTTCCTGGGGCTGCACCTTCCTGGGAAAAACAGGAATTCTGCCCAGGACAAGTCTCTGCCTGACTTGTTGGTGCTGTCAGAAATGGTCCCCTTGATCTGACCTGACCACAGCTTTCCCACCTTCTTGGCTGGTAAAACAGCCCAAGAAATTGTGCAATTTGTTTATAGGTGTGGGGGGTTTTTGTTTGGTTGGGTTTTGTTTGGTTTTTTTTAATTGTATTTTCTGTTTAGTTTCTTTTCTTTTTTTTTTTTTTTTTTTAAATCTTTTTGGTGCTCAGGCTGCTGAAGTGCTGCAAGAAAAGGGGGTGTTTGCATTTTCTGTGTATCCACCATGCAAAACGTCCTGTGGGGGTTGGTGGCCACCGGGTCAAGGTTTGGGTATCACAGAACCACAGAACCATGGAAGAGTTTGGGTTGGAGGGGACCTTAAAGCTCACCTAGTCCCAAGGGGACAATCCAGGGACCCCTCCCCAGCCCAGGGTGCTCCAAGCCCCATCCAACCTTCAGCACTGCCAGGGATGGGGCAGCCACAGCTTCTGGGGGCAACCTGGGGCTCAGCACCCCCACGGTGAAGAACTTCCCCCTAATTTCCACTCTCAATCTCCCCTCCTCCAGTTTGAATCCATTCCCCATGTCCTATCACTCCCTGACACCCTAAAAAGTCCCTCCCCAGCTTTCCTGTAGCCCTGGAAGACCACAAGAAGGTCTCCTTGGAGCCTTCTCAACCAGCAGCACTGAGCAAGTCTTGGTTAAATCAAATTAAATAAGGATTTGAGCAGATATAAAGCAAATGAAGGATTAATTTGCGTGTGAAGGATTAATCCACATCAAAGGGTTTGCACTTTCTTGATGCACCATCTGAGTTGTTATGGCAGCCTGAAGACACACCAGCTGGGTCTCCAGCTCATAAAATATTAGTTACATGCATAAACGATGGCATTTTAATTCTTCTTAATATGTTTTGGGAGGGATGTGCAGGAGTCTGTTTCTGATGTTTTTTCCTGGTAATTCTATATAAAGTAGAATACCTGCTAATTCTATATAAAATACATTTTTAAAAAGGTGAGCCCAGCTCAACAGGACCACTCTGCTCTGGGAAGAAGAGGTTTCCTTTACTCACCTCTGCAGTTCTGCTCCGGGAAGACACTTTTAATTTAAAATTAAAATTAAAATGGGAACTGATTTTGAATTTGCCCTTCAGCACTTTCCCCAAGGATTAATAACGTGCTGCAAGCTCTGGAGACCTGGAAAAGCAATCCATAACAATAAGTGTCACCCCACAGCCATAACTCCCAGGGCAGTGCTGGGACTCAAAATAGAAATGTGGTTGCTCCAGCCAGGTAACCCTGGACGTGGCTTCATTTATTTCCTGGGCTGTTTCTCAAACTTAAAGGCAGAATACGAGAGTTTGTGAAGCAGAGGGAATCTCCAGGTGCAGGAAAAGCCTCCCACAGTGAGGGTGTCGAGGAGAATGATGCCCTGGTGATTTCTCACCTCTCAGCCTCCCCTTGAGTCCACTTTTTTTTTTGTTTTTGTTTTGATTTTTGGTTTTTGTTCTGTCACAGTTTGGAAGCTTTCACAAGCTATGGGGGAAAATGGCTAAATCCATGTTTACTGCCCCAGAAGCTGTGGCTGCCCCATCCCTGGCAGTGCTGAAGGTTGGATGGGGCTTGGAGCACCCTGGGCTGGGGAGGGGTCCCTGGATTGTCCAGCTGGGACTGGATGAGCTTTAAGGTCCCCTCCAACCCAAACCCTTCCATGATTCCTTGCTGATTAAGTCAAGGAGCATTAATTATGGTTGCCTCATCCCTGGAAGCTTTCATGGACACCTTGGATGGGGCTTGGAGCACCCAGGGCTGTGGGAGGGGTCCCTGAGCATGGCAGGGGGGCTGGGACTGGGTGAGCTTTGAGTTCCCTTCAACTCAAGCCATCCTATGATTTAGAAGTAATTTTCAATAACATTTTAAAGAAATTCCCAAGACAGCACAGTGGGCAGAGGTGAATTGCTGTGTCTGCAATTGGTGTCCTGCAACACTCCCTGACCTGCTGCTATGTGCAAACTTCTGTTTTAAGCTTAAAAAAAAAAATAATAAAATCTTGCTTGCTTAAAAATTAATAGGATCAGTGTTTCCAGTAGAAGCAGCTGTTTTCCAAGAAGTTTCACCAAAATTTTAACCATCTCTGGCTCAAGAAAATGTGGGCTGAAAGGTTCCCAGCCATGGGATGGGATGAGATGGGATGGGAAAGGGAAGGGAAGGGAAGGGAAGGGAAGGGAAGGGAAGGGAAGGGAAGGGAAGGGAAGGGAAGGGAAGGGAAGGGAAGGGAAGGGAAGGGAAGGAAGAAGGGAAGGAAGAAGGGAAGGAAGAAGGGAAGGAAGAAGGGAAGGGAAGAAAGAAGGGAAGGGAAGGAAGAAGGGCAAGGGAAGGGAAGGGAAGGGAAGGGAAGGGAAGGGAAGGGAAGGGAAGGAAGGGAAGGGAAGGGAAGGGAAGGGGAAGGGAAGGAAGGGAAGGGAAGGGAAGGAAAGGGAAGGAAGGAAAGGGAAGGAAAGGGAAGGAAGGAAGGAAGGAAGGAAGGAAAGGGAAGGGAAGGGAAGGGAAGGGAAGGGAAGGGAAGGGAAGGGAAGGGAAGGGAAGGGAAGGGAAGGGAAGGGAAGGGAAGGGAAGGGAAGGGAAGGGAAGGGAAGGGAAGGGAAGGGAGCTACAACTCATCCCTGTGCCTGAGATGAGGAGGGGATGGGATCCCTCATACCAGGTGTGGTGACCTCTTAGTGGGAACACAACAACCTCCTGTACATCCAAAGGGAAATGAAACCCTTCTGCCCTGAGGAAACCCCTCCTGCTAGAGAAACCACGAACATTACAAACCCAGTGACTGTGAGCACATCAGGGGTCTGCACAGTGGGGCAGGGCAGTGGGATCACTGGAGGGGAGGTGGGTGGGGGGTCTGATGAACCATCCCTGAACCCAGCACTGGGCACCTCTTCTTTACCCCTGTAGGACACAAATGTGAACGTGCACACATGGAAAACCAGGAATGGGCAGACAGAGCCAGAGATGTGTCTGGGACTGTGGACAACTGGACATTTCTGAACATGAATTTTGACCCCTCTTTCCTGCAGGGCCCCATAGGTGTTGGTGTGCTCGGTCTCACACCACTAGGCAAGCCCAAAAGGTAAGGCTTGGAATTATTTTAAAAACCTTTCTGTGAATAACCAAATATGATAAATTTATTGTGGCTCACCACATCATTAAAAAAGAAACTCCAGAAAAAATGTGATCAGAAGCAGAAGTCGATTAAATTGCACCAGAAGAACACAGGAATGGCTGCACCTTGCACAGAGTGTTTAATGAGCAATCAATTACTTCAGAGCGTGACCACTTTTCATTCCTTATTTTCATCCATGGTCTTGAAAGCTGAGATAAATTACTCCTGCTTGTTTTGGGCTTCTTTTAGCATCATTTTACAGCTGAAGTGATTTGTGCTGGGTAAGCTGTCCTTCTTGTCTCACCAACACTCCAGCTGATGGCTTCACAAGTACAACAACAGCCTTCAGCCAGGCAGTGGTTGTCTCCTTGGGAAACAGAAGTAATTTATTTAATTGAAAATATATAGATATCTTGTGGGATAGAAAAAAAGAGCCCACAAGGAAGGGAGTCTGGTGCCTGAGCATCACCACCAGCACGGCCCCCTGGTGCTCTGACCCACCTGCAGGGACATAATGAAAAATGGGACATTAGGAAGAACTCCTCCACCTTCCTGCTCTCCTCCCCTGCCAGAACAGAGGTTTCTTGTTGTCTTTAAAACCCCAGAGAAAGAGGAATGGTGAATTTTTGCTGCTGAGCCCTCGTAGGGAGGTGTTGGGTGCCCTGGACAAGGGTCAGGACACGACCACCACCTCAGCCAGGATGGTTTAACCAGCACAGACAATCCTCTCCCACTGTCACCCACCTGACTGAGTCACTTTCTGACTCTTCCCCACAGCTTTTGTCTGCAGAATAATTTCAATCAAATATTTATGAGGAGCCCTGTACAGCCACAGAGTTCTTGGGGAGATCAGGGGGAAAGTGCAGAAGGTGGTGAGAGGCTTCATGGAAAAGGGGATTTCTTAATGAAAAATCATTTTAATTCCCCAGATCCATGCGGGTGGTTGGTAATTTATTTGCATGGACACCACAGGCTACCCAAAAGTTCAAGGATCAGGATGTATATTTTGTCATCTGATCTGTCAGATTTTGCATGGCATCA
This sequence comes from Archilochus colubris, assembly GCA_023079485.1. Taxonomy (NCBI): domain Eukaryota; kingdom Metazoa; phylum Chordata; class Aves; order Apodiformes; family Trochilidae; genus Archilochus; species Archilochus colubris. The sequence goes on from CM041115.1 coordinate 71,207,658, forward strand.
CAGGATGTCAGGTCTGAAGGGATCTCAGGGATCCTCTGCTCCATCCCCTCTGATATTAATGTTTATCTGGGATGTCCCAGCATCCTGCTGAGCTGAAATGTTAAACTTCCCAGGACCAGTTCTCCAGTGATGCTCCTCACAGACACCTGCAAACTTCAACATCCCAAAGTCACTTTTTGCTTCCTTTCCCCTCTTCTGGATTATGGACTTTATTTGCTCACATATCCTCTCAGATAACCTCTCAGCACAGAGGTTTTGGGGGTTTTTGCACCTCCTTGAGACACTTCTCTAAGACTCTTCCGTTCTTTTCCATTTTACTTTATTGCTCAGATTATAATCTGCTGCACTGTGGATTTCCAGGAGCTTTGGAGAAATGAAGCATCAGTCTGCCATCCGGCCTGCCCCCTGCTTTCCTTTGAGGATTATTCGTGGAGAATGATTTTTTTTCCCAAGTAACTTTCTAATTATTTTAATACACACTTAGTTTAAGACCCGTTCTTCTTACAAGGCCTTAAAAGGCAAGATTCCTCAAGACCTTCTGAGAATACACTTCAGGGTTTTTTTCCAACCCTGAGGATGTTGAGAAAGGAAAGGAAAGGAAAGGAAAGGAAAGGAAAGGAAAGGAAAGGAAAGGAAAGGAAAGGAAAGGAAAGGAAAGGAAAGGAAAGGAAAGGAAAGGAAAGGAAAGGAAAGGAAAGGAAAGAAAGGAAAGGAAAGGAAAGGAAAGGAAAGGAAAGGAAAGGAAAGGAAAGGAAAGGAAAGGAAAGGAAAGGAAAGGAAAGGAAAGGAAAGGAAAGGAAAGGGGAAAGGAAAGGAAAGGAAAGGAAAGGAAAGGAAAGGAAAGGAAAGGAAAGAAGAGAAAAAGCCCTCAGATCACTCTATTTCTTCTTCTTCCGTGCACTCTGGAGAAAAATGAAGGATAAAAATGAGCATTTTTGCTACATGGATGGACATGTCAAAACAGTATCATGTTTTAGAGCAGCATTTTTCTCTGCAGGTTAATTTAACCTCAGTGCAAGATTTTATTAGAATAAATGTAAAACTCTCCATTTCCCTGGTAGACAGGAATTCAGTAACACTGGATGAGCACAAAGCTCCTCAGTGACCAGGAAGCCCCAGGAGCAAACTGATCCCATTGCATGCACCCAGCAAGGGGCACAGGATGGACCCTTGTGCCCTGAGCAGGACCAGACCCTTCCCCAGGGCAAATCCCTGACTTCAGAGCCTTAAAATTCCCTCAAACTCTGAGACACAGGGATGGGGCCACCATCAGTGAGGTGCTGTCACCATGTCCCCTCTTTGGGGACCTTGTGGGACCAACTCAGACACTGGAATCTCTTCCCCCAGACCCAGGGGAAGGGGGGGGATTCCCCCACTTTGGAAAGTTTAAAATTTCAGCTCAGCAGGATGCTGGGACATCCCAGATAAACAATAAGATCAGAAGGGTTGGAGCAGAGGGTCCCTGAGGTCCCTTCAGACCTGAACCCTGTGATTCCAGGATTTGCTCCTTCCAAAAGCAGTGATGGTTTTGCTGCCACTGTGGCCACCCAGGGTGATCAGTGATTCTGCACATAGAATCACAGAGTCATAGAATCATAGAATTGGCTGGGTTGGAAGGGACCTCAGAGATCATCAAGTCCAACCCTTGATCCACTCCCCCCGTGGTTCCCAGCCCATGGCACTCAGTGCCACATCCAGGCTCTTTGGAAAGATCTCCAGACACGGAGAATCCACTACTTCCCTGGGCAGCCCATTCCAATGCCTGATCACCCTCTCCAGAAAGAAATTCTTTCTCATCTCCAACCTAAACCTCCCTGGCACAACTTGAGACCCTGCCCTCTTGTCTTGCTGAGAGTTGCCTGGGAAAAGAGCCCAACCCCCTGGCTCCAACCTCCTTTCAGGGAGTTGAGAGAGTGATGAGGTCTCCCCTGAGCCTCCTCTTCTCCAGCCTCAACACCCCCAGCTCCCTCAGCCCCTCCTCACAGGAACTCTGCTGGATCCCTTCACCAGCCCACTTGCCTCCTCTGGACCTGCTCCAGCACCTCAATCTCCTTCCTGAGCTGAGGGGCCCAGAACTGGACACAGGACTCAAGCTGTGACCTCCCCAGGGCTGAGCACAGGGGCAGAATCCCTTCCCTGGACCTGCTGGCCACGCTGTTCCTGAGCCAGGCCATCACTGATTCTGTCTCGTTAGGGTCTGGGTTTGCCCTAGGTAAGGTGGGAACTGGTCCTGGGGCTGTGCAGATGAAAGTTTGAAGTCTCAGCTCAGCAGGATGCTGGGACATCTCCTGTACACAATAATATCAGGGGGTTTCCCTCCTGCCATGGTCTGAGGATGAGGAGGGCAGAGGCTATGACTCCTCTCCAGACACAACTTCTTGCTACTGTTGGCACATCTGGCAGGAGGGCAGAGCTGTGTTTCGTGGCACATGGCCTCTCCTCACCAGATCATCCCTGGCAGGTTCTGAATTGCCACACTCAGGGTGATGGGGGATGAGCAGAGGACTCCTCGTGCTGTGTACACGTCTGGAGTGAAGAGCCAGAAAGGCTGAAAAAAGTCATGGACACTTAGGGCCCCTACATTGCCATATGTGTTGTCATCAATATTAATAGAAGGGAAGGAAATTGCCTTCATTAATACTCATAGGAACAGAGGGATAGGTGGATATCCCAGTTTTCCTATAACTTTGGAAAGGAACAGCTTCTTACCTCCCATGAAGACCCCAGGTAAAGCAGAGGCAGTGCCACAGTCAGACAGACATCAAGGACACCAACATTCCTGCTTGCTGAGCATGCCTGGTGCTTTCCCAGTGTTACAGCAATAAAATTCCCATTTCCCTGGTGCAGGACATTCATTTCCTCATGGGAATGTTGCTGGTTGTGGGAAGGAGCTGATTGGTAAAGTAAAACAATGGGATTTGATGCAGGCTAGAGTCTGGTGCACGATTTACCCACCAGGCTTGACCCCAGCCTGATGGAGATGGGGCTGATGGAAAAAGCACCAGAAGCACCCATGCCCTGCAGGTGCTGGGGGGAAACAAGTCGAGTGGCTGCACTGGGACAAGGTATAGGAAGGATACTCCTGATATTTTTGAGGCAGTCTGGAGGTACAGACAAGGACAGAGATTTATGGCTGTGATTATCTTTCCGTGTGCTGACGTAAATTAGCCTTCTGGGAAACCCAAGTTATTTCTCAGTATGCTCTTAATGGTCTGAGTCAGAACTGCAGATGATCTCTCCCTGCAAGGGATTGGTAGAGAAAACAAAGGTGAGAGCTTGCAAAGGAGAGCAGAAGTGGGAAGGGGAACATCTCGTGGGTGCCAGCTCACCCTCCAGCCTCCACAGGTGCTGCCACCCCACAAACACAGCCCTGAGGATCAAGTGTTGACTTTTCCAGCAGGATCAGGATGATGGGATAACAAACCAAGCTCTGCAAGCCAGGAGCTGTGCCGCAGCTCGGGGTTTTCAGGGGGGTGGGAGCTGCTTCCCCCCAAGATCTCCCCCCTGTTACTGACCCCATGCACAGGAGCTGGATGGCTGATGGACTCCTGTGTCCCTGGTCCTCATCAGTGCCTCATCCTCAGGGAATCATCTGCAAAAGACCTTTGAGGACATTTGTCCCACCACTGGCCCAGCTCAGCAGCTGCTCTCAGCCAGGTGATGCTGGGTGCAGGTCCCACCTTGGTCAGATCCAGAGAGGTGGGAGCTGTAAAGCTTGGACAGGCCCAAGCTCTGCACAGAACCAAGAGGTTTCCTCCTCTGCTTCTGCTTCTTCATATAAAAGAAAAGAGCCCCCCACCACCTTTTTTTTTTCCAGTTATAAAATAATGGGAAGGGATGGTGCCAACCAGAAAATCCCAGTCATTCCATACCAGCATGTTTTTAGAGCCTGTATTTTCAGCACTTTTATTTCATTAAAAGAAGAAAACTAATTTTGTGCTCTTTCTCAGCAAAAGTAGTCTCAACTCTGTGGCTGCACAAAGGGGTTTCTAAAACCACCTGGGAGCAAGAAGAACAGAAAGTAAAGTCCCTAGGAAATGTCTAGGTGTGATTATCCTTCTGCCAGTGGACATCTGCTCCCAGGAGAAGCTTCCTGGCACAGCACAAAACCTGGGAATGGGAAGGAAGAGGGAAGGTGAGGGTCAGATGCTGGAGCAGGATGATACCTGGGAACATGGGTGATTTCCATCCAACCCCAGGTGTGGCTGGTCAAGAGCAATTTAAAAAAAAAACCAAAAACAAAACCCAAGGAATGGTGCTGGGGTAATTTTCAGAGTCCTGCTGCTCCACTGGAATGTCAGAGATGGGCTATAAAAGGCAAAACAACTTCAGGTTTTCATGCTTCAGGAAACCTGACAGCTCAGCATCCAACCCACTGGAGCAAGGGGGAGAACCTGGGGCTGGTGCAAGAAAAGCCCAGAGGTAACCAGAGCCCCATGAATGGGGTGACACTGGTAATGGCTTTGTTTACCAGTATTAAGTTCTCAGTGTTTTCAAAGCCAGCCCTGCAAGGAATGGTGAAAAACTCAGCTCTGTGTTTTTTCTTTTGCCAAATTAATTTTTTCCCCCATTTATTTCTCAGGGGAAAAAAAAATAATAAGAGGATGAGATGTGCTGCCCCCATCACTTACAGGGTGCCATGGAGCTGCTGCAGAGCAGCCACAGAGCAGCCCTCCCACCTGCCAGATGTTTCCCAACATCTGCCCCACCACAGGGCAGGGGTGGGATTTCAGGATGTTGATGCCCTCCCAGGACACCTTGGCCTTTCTGCAGTAAGCCCAGAGCATCCTGGTATGGAGCTGGGCCCTGCCATGGTGCTGGGAGAGAAAATGAGATGCCAAAATACATGTATAAATCCTTAAAACGTAAATAAAGAAGTAAGTATATATATATAATTTCTCATTGGTTGTACTAATTGTTTCTGTTCTGGAATAAATTATTCTTCCTGCCTGGTTTTTCCTTACCTAACATAAATTATGCCTCCTCCTATTCCCCATAAAGCACATGACAAAGGTTTGATGGACTCAGAGCAATTTTACATGCAGGAGCAGCATTAATTAACCTGTTATTCTAACGAGGCAGGAATCCTCCCACCGTGGCTGGGAGCATCCAGGAGCTGGGACAGAGAAGATGGTGACTGTGAAAAAAAATCTGTCCTTTTTTTCCAGGATCCCCAGAACACTCTGGTGGCACCATCACCAACAGCCTGCAGGAAAAAAACATCTCACCTGGGAGTGGAAATTTCCTAAACTGATTTTTTACATACCTATATAAATATATGTATGTATAAACCACTAAAAGCTGCCTTTCAGTAGCAGACCTCAGAGGGAACATGGAGAAAACATCACCAGAAACCCATCAGTGCCTCCTCATGGGCCCTCCAGGTCCTCCTTAGAGGCCATGGGGTGAGAGCCAGAGATGTCCCAACCACCCCTGGAATTCCTCTGTCCCACCTGGGTTTATTTTCAGCTCTTTGGCTGCTGGTATGACAAATCCAAGTGTTTTCTGGCACAGCAAACCCAACGTCTGGGTGTCAGCAGATGTTTGGACATCATCACCCTGGCTGTGTCCAAGCCCTGTGATGCAGGAGCCTCCTTTGATGTGGGCACAGTTCATCACAGACCCCCCAGCAGCTCCCCCAAGGGGGTTTCAGGGATGGGGCTGGGGGAGAAGGCATTGTGGCAGGCTGGCAGCTTGCAGAGAGGCAGCCAGAGCTCTGGTAAGGAGCCATGAACCTACACACTCATTAAAATTAAAAAAAAAAAATCCTTGATGAGCAGGACCAATTATTCCTGCTCCTACTTAGCAAAATGATTGTCTGCCCAAAGGTGTGGCAGCAGGGAGCTTCAGTCTTGCAGGATATTGCCTTCTATAGCTCAATTAAAATAAAATAAAAATATTTTCAGTTGTATTTTCCATCAGCAGCATTTGTGAAGGTCCAGGGCAGGAGAAAGGAAAGATGTGTACAGCTTGGCATCCTGCAGTATGGGATGAGAAGTGGGGATGTAGGGAAGGAAGCACAGCATAAGGTGGGCTGGGGATGTTCAGTAAAATGTTTGTGCTGAAAGAGATAAAGGAAGCACTGACAGCAGGGAGCCTTGAGCCCACTGCCTGCAGAGCACCAATCACTCCAGACCTGGTGGAAAAATCCCTTTTCTCTCTGTTTTTGTTGCTTCTGTAAGGTGTGAAACGTTCAGGGAGCTGTCACAACAAAAGCTGCAGTGGTGAAGGATGCAAAGCTGAGGCTCAGCAGCTGTTTGCACAGCCAGGAGGAGCCTCCCCTGAGACCAGAGTCCTCATCCTGATTTGAGGAAAAACTCTAAAAAAAATGAAGTTTCTGCCAGGGAAGGAATTACCACATATTTATGCCCCTATCTTTGCTCAGACAGGCCTCAGGTCTTCTGAAAATGGTAGAAATCAAGCAGTTTAGAATGATAGAATGGTTTGGGTTGGGAAGGACCTCAAAGCTGATCCAATTCCACTCTTATCCATGGTCAGGGACCCCTCTCCCAGCCCAGGGTGCTCCAAGCCCCATCCAACCTTCAGCACTGCCAGGGATGGGGCACCAAGAACCTCCCTGGGCAACCTATTCCAGTGCCTTACTATTCTTACAGTGAGGAATTTCTCCCTGGCATCTCTCCTAAATCTCCCCTCTTTCAGTTTAAAACCATCCCCCCTGGTCCTGCCACTGCCTCTGTCACCACCATCTGCATCCCCAGGATGGGACCAGCCCTGGGCTGCTCTGGGGGATGAGCAGGGATGGAGACCAGGTGAACATCCCCCAAGTTACTCATCATTCCTCCATGCCCCTCTTTTCTGGTTCCCCTAAAGCAAACTCAAAATGTTGGTTTTAGCCTGGTTTCCTGAAGAGCTCTGAATCCTCCAAAACTGTATCTGAAGGTCTGGTGTTTTTTTTCCCTAGTTGTACAGCAAACCTTACAACAAACAGCAGAGACAGTGGCAGAGGATCCATGCTAGCAGTAATCCCTGGATGCTTTCAGCTGTCACTGTGACTGAGATTTCCTGAAAGAAAATGTTCTTCCAATTTGTCACCTGTTAGGCTATAGAGAGCCTCCTGCCTGGTTCCTCTCCTAACTGTTGGGTTGGGTTTGGATCTTTGATATCCAAAAATGCATTTTGGTATCTAAAGATCAGAAGCCTCTCCAGCTGCATCTCTTGGCAACATCAGTAAATACATCCTTTAACATCCAGCAAGGTGGAGCCTTCTGCTGCAGCCTTAGAACCTCAGAACCACAGAATCATTTGGGTTGGAAAATGCTTTTAACATCACCCAGCCCAACCCATCCCCCAGCACCCCCCCATGTCCCTCATCCCCACATCCCCAGGGACTGGGAGCCTCTCCAGGGATGATGGGGACTCCAGCCCTGCCCTGGCAGATCATCCTCTCTGCCCGTTTTGGTGTCACCTGCAAACTGAGTGGGGAGATTCTCAGTCCCCTTGTCCAGATGGCTGAGAAAAGTTTTAAACACAACTGACCCCAAAACGTGTAAGAAATCAACAGGAAAGGATCTCCTAGAAGGCACAGATTTGTACAGCACAAGGAACCTCCCACTCCAAGGACCATACAACATCTTGTTTTATTCTGTTTTACTCAGCAAAAATTGCCTCGAATTTTAAATTGTTTTTTTTTCCTCAAGAGAGCAGACACACACTTGTTAGGATGAGCAGACCTGGAGCTTTGATCACTGTGTTGGCTGCTCAGTGCCTGGTGGGACAAAACTTGTTCCTGCTGAGATGCTGACCTGGGGCAACCACAGAGATGCAGAAGGATGTTCTCCTGGACCTGACCTCGATGAACAGATTCCATCTCTCTCTGATGTGGAATGGTCCTGACCAAGGAGGAGATCCTAGCCAGTCCTGTACTTCTCCATGGCCATCACAGAGTGTCACCCTTGCTCCGTGTGTCACCCTGGTGAGCTGTATTTGTGAGGAGCAGGAAAGGACCATGGATCAATGGACCTGGTGGAGCAGGTTCCATGCAGGAACTTGACCTTCCTTATCACTGGGTCTCCTTGTTCTCCTCTCCAGGAGGACAATCAAACACTGGAAAGGAGATGGAGGGCCCTTGCTTATGTGCACCAACACTTCCTTGTCCTCAAAGCATCCCAGTGGTTGTAATAAAACCTGCAGCTTGTGTTGAAGAGAACATTATAGATAGTAAGAAATGGAAAGAAACTGAAAATGTTGGCATGAAACCAGGACACAAAACATCTGCTGTGTGCCCAACAGGCTGTGGGCAATGGTGCTTCCAAGAATACAATCACCAGGATAAAAGAATCAATCTCAGCACTGCACCCACGTTGTTTGATGGAAATTAGATGGAAATTTGGTTTCAGTGCATTGACCAGGGGAGATGTGAGGGCAGGCAGAGGTAGAGTCATGCTGGGGACACAGCCTGGGTGGTGGAAGGATGTGCTGGTACCAGCAAGGGATGGCAAAGCCCATGGCTGTTCATCGCTGCAGCTGTCTTCTCCTTTGATTAACAAGACAAAGATAAAAAGAAAAAGAAAAAAAAAAAAAAGAAAAACGGGAAAAAAGAAAGAAAGAAAAAAAAAAAGCAAAAAAAAAAAGCCAGAGGAACAATCTTGTTTGAGTTGGTTTGAACTGAAAGAAGCACCTGGTGGGGGTTTGGTTCAGGAGAAAGCTCCATCTTTATATTAAGGACCAATGTTTATTGAGATGGTGCTTGTACCCACTGAGCTCGAATGCCTCTGAAGGAGGAGGCCAGGTTTTGTCTGTATTCTGAGCACCAATCCTTGAACTTCAGTCAATTAATTCACACTGGAAACGTGGTCTTCATTTCTGCTGCTTTGCTCCCTCCTGGCAGTCAGCAGATCCATCCCTTGATGGGCACTGAGGAGAAGTCATGGCACAGGGAGTCCTGGAGTGCAGAGGCAATTACTGAGCATAGAATCACAGAATGGATGGGGTTGGGAAAAACTTTAAGACTGTGGAGTCCAACCCTTCCTCCATCCCTGCCCAGGCCACCCCCACCCCATGTCCCTCATCCCCACATCCCCAGGCTCTGAAACCCCTCCAGGGATGATGGGGACTCCAGCCCTGCCCTGGGCAGCCTGGGCCAGGCCCTGACAACCCTTTCCAGGCAGAAATTCTTCCCCAGCTCCAACCTAAACCTCCCCTGGCACAACTTGAGGTGTGCCCAAAGTTCCTCTTGTCCCATCCCTTGTTCCTTGGGAGCAGAGCCCGACCCCCCCTGGCTCCAACCTCCTCTCAGGGGGTTGCAGAGAGCCACAAGGTCTCCCCTCAGCCTCTGGACAAAATATAACATGGATCAAGCTCAGTGGTGATTAAAAAAAAACAAACACAGTTCTTCCATACTGAATGGAATCAGAATGAATTTCCTGGCATGATGGAGCTGCAGGATGTTTTCACACTGCTGTGACCACAGCCACCCACACGTGGTGTTCATTTGTCCCCTTCCCAAAACACAGAGCCAGGACAGGCAGCACAAACCTCTCTCTGTTGGCACTGATCACCTTCTTCTCTATCTCCTACAGCAGATACCATCATGGGCATCACAGAATTATTGATGGGTGGAAAAGACCTCTGAGATCATCATCGTGTCCAGCCTACAAATGTCCCCATGGGATGGATCCACTGGTGTCAGCATGGATTCCACCCACCACCTGAGGCCTCCTCAAGGTGCTTGAGATGCCCCAGGTCCCCTCCCAGCCCCGAGGAGCTGCTGTCTGGATCAAGGTGTGAGAATTTGTGTTTTGCTTTCCTCAGGAGGAGGAATCCTGGAAGCAACAAAAGGGAAAGGGCTGGGCTTGGCTTTTCTTCTGAATGAAGGGAGAAAAAAAATTGCTGGAAAGCCTCACTAATGCTTTTTAAGCCATTAGAAAGGTTCATTAAGATGTTTTCCCTAAGGAAAAGTGTAACAAATGCCTGTAATAACAAACCACAAGGAAAAAAGCCCAGGAGGACAATCCCATGGGAAATGACTCCATCCATGCCTTTAACCCCTCCAAGCCTGTAGCTGGAGCAGGATCCCATTTCCACCCTGGGACAGACACCTCAGCAGCAGGCTTGGGTTTGGGTTTGGTTTTGGGGGGATTTTTTTGAGTCTGAGAAGATCTGTGCTGTGTCAGAGGGCTGTCAGTGCCACAGAGAGGAATATTCCCCTTCCCCTGCTTGGATTCATCTCAGGGATTTGTCCAGCATCTCCAGACACATCTGCTCTGGGGAGGGATCTGCAGCCCTGGGGGGGTGAAGGTGATGGAGCTGTCAGGAGATGCTGCAGCCCTGGGAGGGGGATACTGGAAGTCTGGGAGAGATGCTGCAGCTTTGGGGGATTTCTGCAGCTCTGGGGGGGGATGCTGACATTCTGGAGGGATGCAGGAGCTCCGGGGGTGTTGCAGCTTTTGGGGGTGTGATGCTGCACCTTTATGGGGTACGCTGCAGCTCTGGAAGGGAATGATGGAGCTGTCAGGGGGATGCTGAAGCTATAGGGGGGGTGCTGAAGGTATAGGGGGGGTGCTGAAGGTACAGGGGGGTGGTGCAGCTCTGGGGGGAACACTGAAGCTCTAGGAGGAGTGTTGAAGCTCTTGGGGGAATGCTGCAGCCCTTGGGGGGGTTTCTGCAGCTCTTGGGCAGGGGGGATGCTGCAGCCCTCGGGGGTTGCTGCAGCTCTGGAGGGGGATGAGGGAGCTCTCAGAGGGATGCTGCATCCCTCGGGGCTGTTCTGCATCCCTCGGGGCTGTTCTGCATCCCTCGGGGGGTTCCTGCAGCCCTCGGGGGGTTCCTGCAGCCCTCGGGGGGTTCCTTCAGCTCTGGGGGAGGATGCTGCATCCCTCGGGGGAACGCTGCATCTCTCGCAGGGCTGGAAGCCGCAGGCTGCGCCAGCTCCGGGTCTCGCCCGCGCCTGGCAGCGAGTTGCCATGGCTACAAGGTGAACAGCTTTTGGGGGAAAAAAGGCAGAGATGAGGTCTGGCGGGGCTGCCGCAGCGGTGCCCGGGGTGGGGGGCACAGGCTGGGGAAGCTCCCAACCCCCCTAGAAAAAAAACCCCGCAGGGTTGGGGGCTCCCGAACGCCGGTTTGTAGATGCAGAGGGGCATAAAATACAGTATTTTGGGTCACTTGAAAACCGTGATGAGTTTTGCCACGGGGACCCCTGGGAGATATTTCCTCTCTTTGCCTCAGCTCCCTCCCCACCACCCCAGTCCCTCACCTTGGGGAGTTTTGGCTGCAGGGTTGGGCAGAGGGAACCCAGACCACCCCCATCCCACAGCTGGAGCAGCAGGAATCCACCCCGGGGTCCGGGCAGGGATTGCAAAGCCGAGGGGCAGAGAGTGGAAGAGCACAAAGACACCAGGGTGACAGCAGAGGGGCCGGGAACTGCCTGAGGGGAAGGTTTCAAGGCTGACATCCATCAATCAGCCATTAAAAAAATATATCAATATGTTTTTCCTTTTTTTTTTTTTTTATTTTTTCCCCTAAACCAGGAATTATTTGCACCCTGGTTCTCTTGCAGCATCCACCTCTATTCAGGCTGGAAACAAAGATCACTCCTACGTGCACAGGCATTTATTTTCTTGCTCCGTTTCTGGCCCCTTGTGAGGGAGGATGCTCTCTGCCTTCTCAATATTCTCTTTCTAGACCCTGAGATTCCCCTATTAAAAAAAACCCTTCCCAAGGTATTTCTTTCAGCAAAGCCAGTGCATCCCTAAGTATTTTTCCAGGGTTGAGGTGGATTACTTGGCATCACCCACGAGCAAACCTCAGCTTTGCTACTGCCTGATTCATACTTGATAGCAGGGATTGCTAGCAGCCGTGCATCTGCATATCAGATTAATCAGGTGCTGTCTTCCTGGTCTGGCCTGAAAAACAAACAAAACAACTCTATGGTGTGTCAAATTAAAGCCTTTTCCTTTTTCCTTTCTCTTTCTCTTTCTCTTTCTCTTTCTCTTTCTCTTTCTCCTTCTCTTTCTCTTCTCTTTCTCTT
>JALBCY010000034.1:0-2500 GCA_023079485.1 Archilochus colubris
TCCGTAGGTGAACCTGCGGAAGGATCATTACCGGGGGCCGTCGCGCGAGCCCGGCCGGGTGTCCGGCCGTGCCGCCGACTGGGCCGAGAGATCCATCCATCCATCCGCCCCGCGGTGCCGCGCGGTACCGCGGGCTCCCTCCTCCCTTTGCCAAGCCCCCACTACGGGGCGCCGCGTCGCCGCGTGGCGCGCGGTCGGGCCGCGACGGCCGGCCGGCCGGTCGTTCGGTCGGTTGCCCGGTCGGTCGGGGTTCGCGAGCGCGCGCGCGCTGTGCTGCCGCGTCCCCGCGCGCGGGTGCCGCGTTCGCCTCGGCAGCCGCCGAGGGGTTCTCCCGGCCCGCGCCGGCCCGGTCGTACAGGCGCGCGGGCCGCGCCACGCGCCGCCCGGTGTCCGCCGAACGCCGCCGCCGCCGAACGCCGCGGCCGGCGCCGGTCCACCGTCGGGCTTCCCCTGCGGAGGGGGGCGCCCGGCGGCCGGAGCCTCGCCGCCCCGCGGCCGGCGTCGCCGAACGCCGGCCGCGGGTTCCCGCACGCCAACCCGAACGACCTCCCCGAGTTCGCCCGAGGCCCGCTCCCGGGCGCGGTCCGCGCTGCAAGGGGAAGGGGAGGGGTTCCCGGCACGGCCCCTCCCGGAGGCGCTCGGCCGTCTCTCTTCGCCGCGGCCGGCGGTCGGTCTCCGCCGCCGCCGCCTCCTCCCACGCCGCTTGTCTCTCTCCGGCGCGCGCGCGCGCGCCGCCCGGCCGTCCGAGGCGGGGGGTTGGCGAACTCGCCGCGCCTCCCCCGCTCCCCGCGGCTCCCTCCTTTCCCCCCCCCGGCTCCGACCTGCCTCCGCCGCCGGCAGCCCGCTCGCTTCTCGCCTCCGCTGGCTCCCGCCGCCGCCGGTCCCTCTGCCCGGAGGGTCGGTGCGCGTCGGGGGGCAGCGCGCGGGAAAGAGCGGGGTCTCGCCGGCGGTGTCGGCCGGGAAGGGGTCGGCGGGGGTGGGGGGTGGTCTCCGCGGACGCGGGGGGAGCGCGACCCGTCGTCGCGCCCCGTCCCGGCGGCCGGGTTCCCCGCTTGGGTGCGGGGAGGAGCGAGGAAGCGGCGCGGGCCGCGAGGGTCGAGAGCGCCAGCGTCGAGCCGCCTTTCGGGGTTCGTAGAGCCCCGCTTCCCGCAGCGGGCGTCTCGGGGCCGGGGCGTGCGGCCACCGCGCGGTGTGCCGGCGGGGTTCCCGCTTCCTCGCGCTTCCTTCCTTTCCCCCCCGGGTCCGCCGGGGGCGTGTAGGTCGGGAAGACGGGGCTCCGGGGTCGGACAGCTCCGCCGGCGAGCTGGACAGCGACACCGCTTTCCTTCCTCCCTTGCGGTGGGCGCGAGGCGTCCCTCCCCGCCGGGTCGCGTCCCGCGCGAGCGGGCGGCCCGAGCCGCGGTTCTCCTCCCGGGCGCAGCGCCGGGCTTTAGAGGGAAACCTCGGGCCCCGGGACGGCAGGCCGCGGTGGCGGCGGTGGACGGTCGGGCGCGGCCCCCGCGGTCGGACGCTCCCCCGTTGGCGGCAGCGGGGGAGGCACCGCCGCGGGGCCTCGAGATCGTTTCCCTCAGCCCAGGGCCAGGTACCTAGCGTCCGCGCTTCGGCGGGTTACCCCGCGCCCTCCCCGGGCCGAGTCCCGGCGGAGGAGCGGGGGGTGCCCGCGGAGCCGGGCGGGGTTTTAAAGACTCGGGCGGCACGATGCTAACCCCGGGGGACTCCGCGTCCCGCGGGCAGCCGTGCCGGGGAGGGGCGCTGCCCCCCCTTCTCCGCGGTCCCGGTCTCTGCGTAGAGACGGCGGCAGCGGTCGGCCGCGACCGGCCTGCCTCTGCCTCGCAGCGGGCGACCTCGGCGGGAGCGCGGGGCTCCCGCCCGAGGTGGGCGAGTTCCCTCGCGGTGACGGGGGTTCGCCGGGCCCCCGCCGGGCCCGCCGCGCGTCGGTGCCGCGGTCCGGCCGCGCTGCGCTCCCATCTCCCTTTCCTCCCTTTCTGCCGGGCGCCCGCCCCGGCGGCGCTGCCGCTCGGTCGTGTCTCCGACCGTCGTCCCCGCCGCCGAAGGGTCCGGCACCCTCGTCCGAGCGGCGGCGCCGCCGCGCGTCCGTGCGTCACCGGGTCTGCCTGCCGGGCGGCGCCCGCCGCCGGCTGCGGCCGTCCTGTCCCGGGCCTCGTCCGTCGCGTCCCCGTCGCCCTTCCCCGGCGCGGGCCGGCTCGGGCGGTCGGGTGGGCGGGGGTGGTCGGCGTTCCCGGTCTCCGCGCGGAAGCGGGGAGAGCGGGTGCCACCCCCGCTTCGGCACCGCGTCCGCCTTCCGCGCTCGCGTCCGCGGAAGGGGTCGAGGGGCGAAGCGGCGGCGGCGGTCCCGGGCGGGCGCGTCCGCGCTCACCGCCGGCGGTGGGTTTGCCCGTCCGTGGGGCCGCGGGTGGCGTCGCGTCGCCGGCTCGGGCTCCCGGGGGGCTGTGCCGCTTTCCCCGGTGGGTCGTCGGCGGCGGAGCCGGCGAGCGAGCGA